>JALIRH010000227.1:0-106471 GCA_023055505.1 Callipepla californica brunnescens | reverse complement strand
TGTGTTAGGGTTAAGGGGTTGGGGTAAGGGCTAGGGTTATAGGGTCAATGTTATAGGGTTAGAGTTAGGGTAAGTGTTATAGGGTTAGGGTTATAGGGTTGGGGTAAGGGCTAGCGTTATAGGGTTAAGATTATAGGGTTAATGTTGTAGGGTTTAATGTTATAGGGTTAGAGTTAGGGTAAGGGTTATAGGGTTAGGGTTATAGGGTTCAGGGTAAGGGCTAGGGTTATAGGGTCAATGTTATAGGGTTAGAGTTAGGGTAAGGGTTATAGGGTTAGGGTTATAGGGTTGGGGTAAGGGCTAGCGTTTATAGGGTTAAGGTTATAGGGTTAATGTTGTAGGGTTAATGTTATAGGGTTAGAGTTAGGGTAAGGGTTATAGGGTTAGGGTTATAGGGTTCGGGTAAGGGCTAGGGTTATAGGGTCAATGTTATAGGGTTAGAGTTAGGTTTAGGGTTGGGGTGATAGGGTTAGGGTTATAGGATTGCCGTAAGTGTTAGGATTACGGGGTGTTAGATTTATAGAGTTAGGGTTATAGGGTTAAGATTATGTGGTTAGGGTTATAGGGTTATAGGATTAGGGTGAGGTGCGATGCCTTGTGAGATCGCACCTAGAAATGGGGCAGCCCTCAGGGTGGGGGGGGGGGGGAAAGGGGCAGAGCTCATTCCTTGGGCCAGTATGGGAAGGGGGGGAGGGGGAAGTGTCATGAGCCGCGAGGCCATGGGCCAACACTCAGCATTAGCACCGGGAGGCAAGCGTGGATTACGCGGGGAGCGACAGGATCGAGTGGGCAGCGGGGCCCGAGCAGAAACACGGGGTGGGGTATTGGGGTCGTGTCCATCCCCTCCCTCCCCCCCATTTTTCTGGAGCGATGCAAAGGGTGGAAGAGGCCGAGCGATGGGGAGGGGGGCCGGGGCACGCAGGCTTTGAGGAGGGTGATCCGTGCGAGCAGAGAGGGTCCCGGGAGCTCAGAGTTCAGACTTCGACCTCTGCTTCTGATTCAGCTTTTGGGAGTTCCTCGGAAGCTCTCATCCGGCAGGAATTCCTGCACGCCGAGGGCCGTGCTCCCCGTCCTGCTGCCTGCCTCCATCACCCCGTGCTCCAGGATGGGGAAGAGCGGGGGCTGCAAGCTCACGCTGCGGAGAATAAAAGGAGCATTTGGTGCCTTTGGTTCGGGTGAGAGCTGCTTTCACAGCCTGGTTTAGCTGATGAGACGCACTCCGGGCTTAACCCTCCATCCTAACCTCGATTCGATGCTCTCGATGGTAAAACCCAAAAGTGGGAACGGCTTCTGCTCGGGAAAACTCCGGAGCAGAGCTCATTGCAACCGAGGGCTGAGCCCTCGCAGAGCTCATCGCATCCATCGCCCAACTACTCGCAAAGCTCCGTGCTCACCCCCTCCGTTTCCCCCCACCCGGCAGAGCTGCAACCTTCGGTTCAAGGCAAAGAGAGGATGGAAAGGCTGAAGGACTGGCCCTGGGCCGAGCAGGGAGGGGGGAAAAAAAAAACCAACCACCACCGAGTTTTTAGAGCTTTGAGGTCCGCACCTCAAACCCCAAACAGCCTCCCCTCACCTCCAGCGCTCCTGAGCCGCGTTTTTGGGGCTTGCTTTGGAGAGGATGCAGGCGCAGATCTGGAAGCAAAATGTTTCCATGCCCGCAAGCCACGCTAGGGGAGGAAAAATCCTCCCCCCCCCTCCCTCCCTGTCACCCCCTTTACATTTGGGGAACCTCCACCCTGCAGGGCTGTGGGGAGCACACATCGTTATGGGGGGGGGGTGGGGGGGTGTTTTGGGCCCCCCCCCCTTCCCACGGGTCTCCCCCGCTGTTGGGGTGTGCACAGCTGGAGCCCCAGCAGGGCCCTGCCGCTTTAAAGCTGCCCTCTCCCATGTGCTGTCTGGTTGTGCTGGAGACGGTGACGCAGGCAGGACGTCAATGGAGGCTGTGGAGAATTTAGCCTGGGAGAGGAAGGGGGGGGGGGAGAAGGAAAGGGGTGGTGGGGGGGGGGTGGGGAGCAGGGAGGGAGGAGCGGGGTGGGCTGGTGGCCCCTGGCTCCAACCTCACAGGGCCACCGAGCATCCCCAGCTCCCTCCCGCCAGCTGCGAGGGCAAATAATCCGCTCCAGATTGCTGTCGTGGGCCACGTGAAGGCAATGCTTCCTCATTACCCCCCCCCCCCACCCCTCCCCCAGAGCAGCTCCGAATCCAAGCTGTCACTGCACGTGTGCCACCCTTGCGGAGCTGAATGTGACCCCGCGCTGCGTCCGCGCTGCCCGTCCCCGAAGTGCTGGGCCAACCTGGGGCTGCACCCTGGGGATGAACCCTGGGGCTGCACCCTGGGGATGAAGCCTGGGGATGAAGCCTGGGGATATCCATGCACTGCTGCACCCTGGGGCTGCACCCTGGGGACACCCATGCACTTCTGCACCCCAGGAGACACCCATGCCCTGCTGCACCCTGGGGCTGCACCCTGGGGACATCCAATGCCCTGCTGCTGCACCCTGGGGGACACCCATGCCCTGCTGCACCCTGGGGCTGCACCCTGGGGACACCGATGCACTTCTGCACCCCAGGAGACGCTCATACAACTGCTGCACACCCTGGGGCTGCACCCTGGGGACAACCCATGCCCTGACTGCACCCTGGGGACATCCATGCACTTCTGCACCCCAGGAGACACTCATACACTGCTACACCCTGGGGATGAACCCTGGGGACATCCATGCACTGCTGCACCCTGGGGGTGCACCCTGGGGACATCTGTGCCCTGCTGCACCCCAGGAGACACTCATGACCTGCTGCACCCTGAGGCTGCACCCTGGGGACATCTGTGCCCTGCTGCACCCTGGGGACACCCATGACCTGCCGCACCCTGAGGCTGCACCCTGGGGACACCCATGCACTTCTGCACCCTGAGGTTGCACCCTGTGGTCACCCCATGCCCTGCTGAACCCTAGGGATGAACCCTGGGGACATCCATGCACTGCTGCACCCTGGGGCTGTACCCTTGGGACACCCATACACTGCTGCACCCTGGGTCTGAAACCTGGGGACATCCATGCACTGCTGCACCCTGGGGCTGCAACCTAGGGGACACCCATGCACTTCTGCACCCTGGGGATGAACCCTGGGGACACCCATGCACTGCTGCACCCTGGGGTTGCACCCTTGGGACACTCATGCCCTGCTGCACCCTAGGGATGAACCCTGGGGACATCCATGCACTGCTGCACCCCAGGAGACACCCATGCACTGCTGCACCCTGGGTCTGAAACCTGGGGACATCCATGCACTGCTGCACCCTGGGTTGCACCCTGTGGACACTCATGCACTTCTGCACCTCAGGAGACACCCATGCCCTGCTGCACCCTGGGGCTGCACCCTGGGGACACCCATGCACTGCTGCACCCTGGGTCTGAAACCTGGGGACATCCATGCACTGCTGCACGCTGGGGCTGCACCCTGGGGACACTCGTGCACTGCTACACCCTGGGGTTGCACCCTGGGGACACCCATGCCCTGCTGCACCCTGGGGATGACCCTGTGGATATCCATGCACTGCTGCACCCCTGGGGCTGCACCCTTGGGACACCCATGCCCTGCTGCACCCTGGAGATGAACCCTGGGGACATCCATGCACTGCTGCACCCCAGGAGACACCCATGCACTGCTGCACCCTGGGTCTGAAACCTGGGGACATCCATGTACTGCTGCACCCCTGAGTTGCACCCTGTGGACACTCATGCACTTCTGCACCTCAGGAGACACCCATGCCCTGCTGCACCATGGGGCTGCACCCTGGGGACACCCATGCACTGCTGCACCCTGGGTCTGAAACCTGGGGACATCCATGCACTGCTGCACGCTGGGGCTGCACCCTGGGGGACACCCATGCCCTGCTGCACCCCTGGGGATGAACCCTGTGGATATCCATGCACTGCTGCACCCTGGGGCTGCACCCTTGGGACACCCATGCCCTGCTGCACCCTGGAGATGAACCCTGGGGACATCCATGCACTGCTGCACCTCAGGAGACACTCATGCCCTGCTGCACCCTGGGACTGCACCCTGGGGACATTCATACCCTGCTGCACCCTGGAGATGAACCCTGGGGACACCCATGCACTTCTGCACCCCAGGAGACACCCGTGCCCTGCTGCACACCTGGGACTGCACCCTGGGGGACACACATGCTGTGCTGCACCCAGAGGATGAACCTTGGGGACACCCATGCCCTGCTGCACCCTGGGGAACACTCACATCCCCCCCTCCCCCCTTCCTTTGGGCTCTGCAGCATCCCGAGACCCCTGCAGCTGCATGGTGCGCAAGAGCATCCCCTGCTCATGCACCCACCCCAGAAGGAGCAAACGTCCTCCTGGCTCTCAGATTTCAGATTTTTGGGTGCCTCCTCCTGCCTGCTCATGGATGGCCCCTCTGCGTGTGTCGCTGCAGACCCACGAGCCCTCCCCTCCCACCCGCTGGCACGGAGCAAGGGAAAGCAGTTTCCACTGTCAAGAGGCTGCGCAGCAGCTGCACGAAGCCATCAGCTCAGTGTGGGAAGGGAGTTACTCAGCACTCGGTTCCCAAGAGAAAAAAAAAAGGAATAAAAAGCAAAGAAACAACACACACACGCAGAGCTGGAGCTGACTTTCCAAAACGCCCCGAGGTTCCCGTGTAGCACTGCTCTCCTCTTGGTCTCATCAATATCCTTCCTGCCTTTCCACTGGCGCGCGTTATCCCAACTGTTTTCGTGTTCTATTTCTCGGTCGATTGGAAAACAAACTCCGGAGGATCCTTGAGGAAAGGCTGCAAACAGCTCCGGGTGGGATGAGTAATCCCACTGCTGCCTAAATCCAACGGGGCGCTAAAAATAGAGCCCTTTCTAACAATAAATATCATCAAGTCGCTCGCTGACAACAAACAGCCCCTCCCCGAAAAAATAAATGATGGAGAGGTCCGCTGGAAACCGGGGGTGGGATGGAGCTGGGGAGGTGGGAGGGGGGTGTAGGAAGGGTGTGGGTGCCGCACTGGTTGTAGGGCAGAGTGGTCCATCTTGGGGTCGGGCAGGAGGATGTGATTTGGTGCTCCGACCTCCTGAGTTCACATCTGGGTTTGGAGGTTTGCAGGGGAAGGTGCGAGGCCGTGCGATGCTGAGCAGGGCGCACTCTGCTCCCAGCACCGCTCAGCTGCGGCCGTGCCACCGTGGGGACCCCCATCCCACCCCCCCAACCCACCCACCCAGGGACCCCCCTCCCTTAAAGCCACCAGCGCATTTGGGGCTGTCCCCACCCTGAGCTGCATTTCCCAGCTTCTTCCCTGCAGCGCGGCCCCGCGTTACATAACTCGCTGCTGCCATTCCCCGCGCGTGGAGCCTCCTCCCACACCCACAGCATTGCTAAATCCCCCTCCCCCACCCCCCCACCCCATCCCCCCCCCCCCCCTTCTCCCATCACCACCACTATTCTGTGCCACTCGTGCCCCTCTCTTTGGCTGAGTCACTGCATCTCCTTTTGGGATGGGCACGGGGCGAAGCGCTGGGACCCACAGCATCCCCGGCACCCCACAGCCGTGGCACCCGGATTTTTGGGTTGGGGGCAATGGGCAGTGGAGGAGGTGGGGGGGGGGGGGGAGTCTGTGGGGCTGGGATGCCTTTAGGATCCCCATCCTACAAGGGCATGGGGCTGTCAGGACGGGCATTTTCCCTGCCCTCTCTGGCACAAAGACACCCACTGCCATGTGAGCATCCATCCCTGGGACAGCAAAACCCCTTTAGGACGGCAAACCTCTTTAGGATAGCAAGGCCCCTTTAGGACAGTGAACCCCCTTTTAGGACAGTGAACCCCCTTTTAGGACAGCGAACCCCCTTTTAGGATGGTGAATCCCTTTAGGACAGCAAGGCCCCTTTAGGACAGTGAAGCCCATTTAGGACAGTGAAGCCCTTTAGGATGGCGAACCCCCTTAGGATGGTGAACCCCCTTAGGACAGCAAGGCCCCTTTTAGGACAGCAAGGCCCCTTTTAGGACAGTGAAGCCCATTTAGGACGGCGAACACCCTTAGGATGGTGAACCCCTTTAGGACAGCAAGGCCCCTTTAGGACAGTGAACCCCCTTTTAGGACAGCAAACCCCTTTTAGGACAGCAAAGCCCCTTTTAGGACAGCAAAGCCCCTTAGAATGGCGAACCCCTTTAGGACAGCAAGGCCCCTTTTAGGACAATGAACCCCCTTAGGACAGCGAAGCCCCCGTCCCGCAGTGCCCACCCCGATCCCGATCCTCCCCACACATCACCTCCATCCCATTGCACCTGCCGACCCATCCGCACCCCAACACACACCGAGCGTGACAGGGACACCCAGAGCAGAGCACACAGCTTTATGGGGCAAAGCAGCACCAAGGGGGGGGGGGGTGAGCAGGGAAAAAAGGGGTGAAGTGGGGGGAGGGGTGGAGGGGGGGGGGATAAGCAGGTAGAAAGGAGTGTAGGGGGGGATGGGGGGGGCAAAGCTGAACCCACAGCAGCACCCGGGGGAGAGTGAGAAGGAAGGGGTGAAGGGGGGGGGATGGGGGGGCAAAGCTGAACCCACAGCAGCACCCGGGGGGGTGGGGTAAGCAGTCAGAAGGGAGTGTAGGGGGGGATGGGGGGGGCCAAGCTGAACCCACAGCAGCACCTGGGGGGGGGGAGAGTGAGAAGGAAGAAAGGGGTGAAGGGGAGGGGTGGGGGGGGCAAAGCTGAACCCACAGCAGCACCTGGGGGGGGGGGGGATAAGCAGGTAGGAGTGTAGGGGGGGATGGGGGGGGCAAAGCTGAACCCATAGCAGCACCCGGGGGGGGGGGAGTGGGTGAGCAGGAAAAAGGGGTGCAGGGGGGAGGGGTGCAGGGGGGAGTGGAGGGGCAAAGCTGAACCCACAGCAGCACCTGGGGGGGGGGGGATAAGCAGGTAGAAAGGAGTGTAGGGAGTGTAGGGGGGGATGGGGGCGAAGCTGAACCCACAGCAGCACCCGGGGGGGGTGGGGTAAGCAGTCAGAAAGGAGTGTAGGGGGGGATGGGGGGGGCAAAGTTGAACCCACAGCAGCACCCACCTGGGGGGGGTGGGTAAGCAGGTAGAAAGGAGTGTAGGGGGGGATGGAGGGGGGCAAAGCTGAACCCACAGCAGCACCCCGGGGGGGGGAGTGGGTGAGCAGGAAAAAGGGGGTGCAGGGTGGGGATGGAGGGGGGGGGAGGGAGGGATGGATGGCCAGGGGGGGAGGGATGGAGTGGGGGCAGGGTGGGCACGGCTCTGCCTGCCAGCACCAACCCCCCCCCCCCCCCCCCCTAACCCACCACCCCCCCCATCCTTCGAGCCCCGCGTCCCGGGGGCAGCGGTTCTCTCTCTCGGGCCGTGCCCGCCGCTCCTTCCCCCCTCGCTTCGCTTCCTCCGCGCCGCAGCGGCCATTGGTTCCCGGCGGCGCCGCGTCCTGACGCTGGGGCTGGGCCGGCCCCGGCGATGGTCGCTCCCCGCCGCAGCGCCGCATCCCCCGCAGGGCGGCTCCGCGAAGGGTTTTACATCCCCCCCCCCCCCCCAACCCCAAACCATCGCTCCTGTCTACCAAAGGTGGGTCCCCGCGCTCGCCTAGGCTTTTTTTTCTCCCCCCTTCCCCCCTCCCCCCCCCCCCCCCCGACCTCAACCCCCTCCACCCTCTCCTTCTCCCCCTCCTCCCTTTTCACACACACACACACATATAGATATATAGACACATTATTTTTTTTTGGCTTAACGTCTCCGCGGGTGTTTACTTCCGAGAAAGGCCGAGCCGCTGTGTGTCCCCCCCCCCCCCCCCCCATCTCCCCATCTCCCCCCTCCCCCACCCGGAGCCGACCCCTCCCCCTCCCCCCCGATCCGAACCCCTCCGCGGTGGGGGCGGAGAGCACATCCTTCCCCCCCCCCCCCCCCCCCCCCCCTTCCAACCCCCCCCCAACCGCCGCCCGCTTCAAAACAAACCGTCACCAAAATGGTGCAGAGGTGACGGAGGGAGAGGGAGGAAGGGGAAGAAGAAGAAGGGGAAGGGGTGCCCGGCATTGCGGGGACAGGTGAGGAGGGGGGTGCTGCTGGGGGGGGGGGGGGGGGTATCCCCGATGGGCGCTGCGTGCGGTGGGGAGGGGGAGGGGGGGGGGGGGGTGTTGATTGGCAAGAGCAGCTTTAGGGTGAAGCGAGAGGTGCAGCTCCCATGCCTTGGCCGGCTGCCGCCTTGGGGCTGACAGCTGCGATTGTTTGTTCCCGCGGCCCCTTTTGGGGTGGGGGTTGGGGGGGGTCCCGCATCGCCGCCGTTGGACAGCGGCCCGAGCCCGGCTGTGCCCCCGCCGCGGAGCGCTGCGTGCTCGGGGCGGCCCGAGGCGGCCGCTGCTTGACGATCTTCTTGCCTTCCCCGGCTCACTCCTCGGCTCCGTTCTCGCGTTTCATTTCGCGTTTCGTTTTATTATTTTTTTTAACGTTTTCACCTCGCGCAGCCGGCGCTTCCCTCCTCGTCCCTTCCCCAGCGCGCTCCGAAGGGGCCCTTCCTCCCTTCTCCCTTCCTCCCTTCTCCCTTCCTCCCTTCTCCCTTCCTCCCTTCTCCCTTCCTCCCTTCTCCCTTCCTCCCTTCTCCCTTCCTCCCTTCTTCCCCGCTTGCTGCCAATCCCCGCAGCCCCCTCCCCCTCCTTCCCCCCCCCCCCCAACCAACCCGCGTGGCTCTTCGTGCTGCCCATTCCCCACCACCCAGGGGACGGGGCTGTCCCACCCCCTGCACGCTGCCACCCTCCCCCTCCCCCTCCTCCAGGCGACGAGCAGCACTTCGGCTGCAGGTAAGCTTCATTCTCAATATTCCCTTGCCTTCCCTGCAGTCCGTAGCCTCACCTCGGAGGTGAGGGAGAGAGGGGGTACCCTGAGGACCCCCCCCCCTTATTGGGGGCTTCTGAAGGTCACGGACCTCTGGAAGCGCCTGGCAGCTCTCCCTCCCCTCCCTGTGCCCTTCAGCTCTTGCAGTTGTCGCGGTTTCGCCGGGGCTGAGGCATCCACACTTGTGCCTGGCTTCAAGCAGGTGCTCTGTGTCCCCGGGGGTGGCTGTACACGGGGGAACACGGGGCTCCGGTTTCGGTGGCACCGCCGGCGTGGGGCAGGAGCACGCAGGGATCGAGTGGGGTCGAGGCATACGGGGCACGCGATGCTCGTGGGTTCTGCCCTCGGTCCGGTTCGGGTTCTCGGCGATGTGGGCTTTGTCACCGTGTGACCTTGGGACGGTCCCTTGGTGCCGTGCTGGGGTTGGTGTCCCCTCCTTGCTTGTGTCCCAGGCAGGGTGGGGACGTTTGGTGGCCTAAACGTGAGCTCGGCCAAGTAAAACAAGTGGGGTCTGATTCTCATTCTGCGCCCCGGCCCCTTTTTCGTGCAACTCCGGCGACGTCAAGGAGCCTAAATATGGTCATAAACCACGGCCACACCGAGGTCCCTCGGCGCATCTTTGTGCGAAGGAAAAACAAAGCCCGAAGCCGTGGATGGGGAACGGGAGCGTGACCTGGCATCCTCGCACGTGGCACGCGGGGATAACGTTCCCGGTGCTCACCTGGGATGGCGTGGAGGCCAGCTGTGCCACCAAGCAGCATCCTGCATGGCCCTGGAAGCATGCGGCAGTGGGATGCCGTGGCCGGAGAGCACCCGTGGGTGGTGGGCACCTGATGCACACTTGCTGTGATGCACACTTCGCTGTGATGTTTCGTGTGCTGCCCACCCCCTGAACTCATCCCTTAAACCCGGGATGCTCGGAGCTGAGGTGGATGCCCCGAGCGAACCCAGGCCGTGCCGGACTTCCCCATCTGCAACCGGAGCTAAAAATACCTCCTAAAAATGCCTCAACCCCTGCGCTGTCCCCATCCCAAGCCCTGGGGACCCTGGAGCTGTTTTGCAGTTCCTAGGGGCTGAGCTGGCCGCAGAGAGGAGGTGATGGGGCGGCAGGTGACGGCCCTGCCCTGAGCAGGGCATGGCTGCACTGAGTCACTGCAGGGCTGGGACCGGGTGCCACGGCTTGGGTGGGTGCCACGGCATGGGTGGGTGCCATGGCATGAGTGGGTGCCACGGCTTGGGTGGGTGCCACGGCTTGGGTGGGTACCCTCTGCCACCCCACACGGTGCTCATCCCCTCGTGCCCCCCATTTTGCGCTCTGCCCCCTCTCAGGTTCGTCCCTCCCCTTCTTTTATTTTAACCTCTCGCTGGTGAAACTTCGGATCGGGTGCTGCTGCTGCCGTTCGTTCAATCATTTCGTTTGATGGGAAGCTCAGGCGGCTCCGGAAGGACCTCGAGGTTCTCCCCACGCCTCGGCTGAGCAGCAGTTTGCTTTTGCTTTCAAGATGGATCAAGCCTCCTGCCTGCCGGCAACCGCTGCCTTCTCAGAGCTGTCGCTTTTCATCTTCGCGCTTCACCTCTGTTTGCTCGCGGTTTTTCTCTCCCCTTTTCTCCCTGCCCCGGCTCCCGGTGTCGTTCCCCAACGCGTAAAGCAAACCCAAACGGGACCTGTGCTTTCCACGCCGAAAGGGATGAGGGTTTGCAAAATCCGCCTTGCGAGGATGTGGGGATGCTCTGGGGGGATGGGTCTGGTTTGCACAGGGGGGGAAAACTCGTCCTGTTTTTCAGCCTTCCCCGAGGGGTTGGTGCCCCCAGACCCGTTGGAGCTGTCGGCCCCGTGCGCGTTCTCGTTGCGTCGTGTCATGAAGTGCTGGTTTTCCTCGAGCTCCTCGGTGCTGTCTCCGGGTTCCCAGCTCTCTTTGCTTTCACGTTGAACAGTGCTCACCTTGGTCCAGAGGGCAGTGCTGCTCAGCTCTGGGGGGCTGCCCCAGAACTGGGGGTGTAAGGGGAAATGGGGGCACTGAGGATCAGGAGGGGCAGAGTGGAGCCATAGGGTTGATAAGGATCCATAGGAGCAGAGTGGAGTGATAAGGATCCATAGGAGCAGAGTCAGGGTAATAAGGATCCATAGGGTCAGAGTGGGGCTATAAGGATCCACAGGGGCAGAGTGGGACAGTAAGGATCCATAGGGGTGGAGTGGGGCGGGAAGGGTCCATAGGGGTGGAGTGGGGCGGTAAGGGTCCATAGGGGTGGAGTGGGGCTGTAAGGGTCCATAGGGATGGAGTGGGGCAGTAAGGGTCCATAGGGATGGAGTGGGGCAATAGAGGTAATAAAGGTCCATAGGAGCAGAGTGGGGTGATAGGGATAATTAGGATCCACAGGGGCAGAGTGGGGTGATAAGGATCCATAGGAGCAGAGTGGGGTGATAAGGATCCATAGGGGTGGAGTGGGGCAATAAGGGTCCATAGGGATGGAGTGGGGCAATAGAGGTGATAAAGGTCCATAGGGACGGAGTGGAATGATAAGGATCCATAGGGGAAGGGTGGGACAGTAGGGGTAATAAGGATCCATAAGGGCAGAGTAGGGCAGTAAGGATCTGTAGGGGTAGAGTGGGGCAATAAGGTTCCACAGGGATGGAGTGGGGCACTAAGGGGGGGATAAGAATCCATAGGGAATGAGTGGGGCAGTAGGAGTGATAAGGATCCACAGGGGCAGAGTGGGGTGGTAAGGATCCACAGGGACAGAGTGTGGTGATAAGGATCCATAGGGGAAGAGTGGGACAGTAGGAGTGATAAGGATCCATAGGGGCAGAGTGAGGTGATAAGGATCCATAGGGGCAGTGTGGGGTGATAAGGGGCAGTAGCTGCAGTTATCTGTTCCCGTTGGGCTCATAAATAACCCCACTTGAAACTTCTCATCTTCCTTTTTAAGCACAAAGCGCCTCTTGGAGCGGAGCTCTTTTTTTTTCTCCATCGTTTCAGAACCATCTTTTTTTCCTTTTTTAATTGCCTTTTTTTTTAAGGCGAAAATCCGGCTTTCTAGATACATTTTTTAAAGCAGCTTTTTAGAAATATATATATATTTTTATTTCTTTTTCTGTCCCATGATTGTGAGGTTTCGGGGCAAAGTCGCGAGGCGCTGCGGAAACAAATGCACGCTCCGCTGGGGACAGTTGGGGATTGTTCTTCACAAAGCAGAAACGGAGCTGTTGCGCTCGTTCCAGCGGCGAGGTAAAGATGTGTGGGGTCGGCAGAGCAGGACTTGTTGGGATATCCGTGGTTTCCACTGAGAGAGGAAAGAAAACGGAAGGGAGAAAAAAAGCGAAATAACAAAAGTGGATGCGTTCTTCTGGCCCAGCGATGCTCTGTTCCGTACCCACAGCGGTGTGTCGCTGGGGAGGGTTGCGGGGTGGAATGGGAACGATGTGGGGCTGTGGTTGGAGGCTGGAGGTTCCTCACTTGTGGCATCCTGAACGTGGCCTCGTCCTGCCCGCAGTGCACCGAGGATCCACGGAGAGAGCGATTCCTGCCCTTGAGCAGAGTGTGTGCTGGAGGAGAGTTTGTTCGGATAGCGAGGGACCAGCCCATGTGTGCTGCTCTGGCATCTTGCAGCGAGGCTCTCTCTGCTTTGCTGCTGAGCAGCAGTGGGTGCAGCACCATTCCCTCCTCCCATGGACCCAAATTTGGCAGCCAGAGCCTCACCCGCTCCGGGTTCTGCCCTTGGGCAATGGATTGATGGACAGTGCCCATCTCCTGCACCCTGCTCGGTCACCGAGCAGCCCCAGCCCCCCTCCCGTGTGCTGCCCCTCTCTCTGCTCTCCCTCTTGATCCAAAATCCCCCCCCATCCCTGTGCGGAACGCAGCCGGGAGCCACGCGGCTCCGAGCCCTCGCCTTTGCTAAAATAGAAGCAGAACAAATGGTCGGAGCGAGATCCTGGTTGCGAAGGCAGCCAAGGCTCTTCCTGCAGCAGCTGGTGGCTGGTATGCTGCGTCTTGCTCCCTTCAGCAAGCCTCTGATGGAAGTGGCATTTTACTGCAGGGGGGAGAGAGGCATCTGTCTTCGGGGCGGTGTCGGTGCGGCAGGGGCTCGGCGTGCACCCCGTGCTTGCTGCGTGGCACCGGGGTTTGTATGCACCCCCCCCAACCCCGTGCTGGTGAGGTCGGTGTGTTGGGTGATCACACGTGTGGATTTCATCCTGGGTGGACCGGGATGGGGAGAGGTGGTTGCTGAGTTTGTAACGGCGATCTTCGCTGC
This sequence comes from Callipepla californica brunnescens, assembly GCA_023055505.1. Classification (NCBI taxonomy): domain Eukaryota; kingdom Metazoa; phylum Chordata; class Aves; order Galliformes; family Odontophoridae; genus Callipepla; species Callipepla californica. The sequence goes on along the minus strand of JALIRH010000227.1, from coordinate 93,377 downwards.
AGCGGCAGGGGATGCGATGCGGTGCTGGGACCCGTGGGTTGGTGGTGGTGGTTGGAGTGGGTGATTTCGAAGGTGCTCTTCCAAGCTTGGTGGCTCCGTGGCGTGGAATTGCCGTCGGGCTTTGTCCTGAAAACGGCACCGCTGGGGCACAGCACTGTGATGGGCTGAAGGGGTCAGTGAGGGAGGGATGCTTGGAGAGCTCCGTGCTCCCCAATGCCAACGTTGGCTCTGGGAGCAAAGGGCAGGAGACCAAAACGGAGCATTGGGAGCGGGGTTTGAAGCAGAAAGCATCAGCCATGCTCTGCTCCTCGTGGTCCCTGCGGCCAACAGCGACGTTGTCCTTAGTGAGCAGGACTCGGTGCGTGGCCCTGGGGCACAGAGGGCTGCTCCATGCGAAGGGCCCCACCTTTGGGTGGGTGGCAAGGGCAGAGGGGACGTTCTCCCCTCATCCTTTTTGAGCTCCATGTCCGCTCGTGTGACCTTTGGGGGGGGGTTTGGTGGTGGAGGGAGCTTGCACATCCCCACCGAGGGGGGGTGGGGGGCTTTTTTGATCTGTGGATGCAGATTTGTTTTGAGTTTTGCTCCTATAAAAACCTTTGTGGTTGATACGGCACTGCTGGAAGGGGTCCCGGTGGCTCTGGGGCTGCTGGGTTGGATGAGAGGGCTTTGGGGTTCGGTTCCTGTTCGGGGACTCAAATGCTCTGAGAGGTTCTGTGCTCTCTTTTGCAGCTCTGCTCCCAGCCTGGAGGGTTGTAGGGTGCCATGCTTTGCACCAGGGCGTTGTAGGGTGCCATGCTTTGCACCAGGGCATTGTAGGGTGCCATGCTTTGCACCAGGGCATTTTAGGGTGCCATGCTTTGCACCAGGACATTTTAGGGTGCCATGCTTTGCACCAGGGCGTTGCAGGGTGCCATGCTTTGCACCAGGGCGTTGCAGGGTGCCATGCTTTGCACCAGGGCGTTGTAGGGTGCCATGCTTTGCACCAGGGCGTTGCAGGGTGCCATGCTTTGCACCAGGGCGTTGTAGGGTGCCATGCTTTGCACCAGGGCGTTGTAGGGTGCCATGCTTTGCACCAGGACGTTACAGGGTGCCATGCTTTGCACCAGGGTGTTGTAGGGTGCCATGCTTTGCACCAGGGCTTTGCAGGGTGCCATGCTCTGCACCAGGGCATTGCAGGGTGCCATGCTTTGCACCAGGGCATTGCAGGGTGCCATGCTTTGCACCAGGGCGTTGCAGGGTGCCATGCTTTGCACCAGGGCGTTGCAGGGTGCCATGCTTTGCACCAGGGCATTGTAGGGTGCCATGCTTTGCACCAGGGCGTTGCAGGGTGCCATGCTTTGCACCAGGGAATTGCAGGATGCCATGCTTTGCACCAGGGCATTGTAGGGTGCCATGCTTTGCACCAGGGCGTTGCAGGGTGCCATGCTTTGCACCAGGGCATTGTAGGGTGCCATGCTTTGCACCAGGGCGTTGCAGGGTGCCATGCTTTGCACCAGGACGTTACAGGGTGCCATGCTTCGCACCAGGGTGTTGCAAGGTGCAGTGCACCAGCGTGTTGCAGGGTGCTATCCCCTGCACCAGGGTCACATTCTGACATAGACACACTGGGAGTTTTCCAACGGTGCCACGTGCACCCCTGGGGCTTTCTGCCTTCCCCTGGGTCTCCTCGCAGGTCACGGCCCGTTAGGCAGCGTTTGCACAGAGTTGTTTGTCTGCCATCTTATTTTGATCTGCATGACTTTTTGGCTTTCAGGGCGGGCTGGGAAGGGGTGCAGGGAGGGAGCTGGGAACGTGCTTCCAACAGGTTTGTTGTGCGTGCTGATGGGTTTGCTTCATCCCTGAGTTGCAGCAGCGTTTGGGTCTCCAGGTTCATCCCAACACCCTCCAGCAGCACAAGAAGTCCTTGGGACCGGAGCTGGGAACACCCATGGGCATCCCTGGGAGCACGGAGCAGCAGCCGTGCGCACTCCCACCCCAAATCCCAATGGGATGGGATCCCACCCGATGTGGGCAGAGAGTCACAGAGCGATGGGAGGACCCCAATAACGCTGTGTGGTGAAGCCTGTTTGCTGCTTTGGGTGCTGCTGATTTCTCCCCTCCTTGGGTCCCCCCCAGTCTGCGTTTTTCAGCCTCCTTCTCCCGACCGTCCTCGCGCTGCTGAAGTCTGGAGCGCTGAAATTATAGCATCGCCGTCGTTTCCGTGGCAACTCGCAGGGATGTATTTAAAAAAAAAAAAAAAGGCCCAGAAGCCTTGTGAGGATTATGACTTCACCGAGGGATCAGGCTGGAGGGGAATCTGGGTCAGGCTGCTCTGCCCGGCCCTTGTCATTTCTGTGGCCACGCCATGGCAGAGCCACCCGTGGGTACCCCCCAGCACCCTAGGGTGCTGTCACCTTGGGGTGGGGGCATGACTTCAGGTGCCCCCTTCCAGGCAGGAGCAGAGCAGCTGTGGGTCAACGAGGGTGCATTCCCCCCCCTCACCTCCCAAACCCATCACTTTTCCAGCAGAAGTGCCATTGCAAAGCACACACAGTGGCTTCCAGGAACCCAGAGCTGCACTCCCTGTCCCCCCCCAACCCCCCCACCATCCCCTGTCCCCACCCCCCCCCAACCCCCACGGCGCTTTGTGCATTGCAAGCTTTCTCTCTCATCCCCCAAAATAAACAGGAGTGTGGTGGGTTTTTTTTTTTCTCGTTGGGCTTTTTTTTTTCTTCCCTTTTTCCACACCCCCAGAGCCGCTGTTGCTGGTGGCAGGAAGCCCAGACTCCGTAGGAACTCAGAAATGCTGCAGCTCCGAGCCCAGGCTGCCCTCTCGGTTTCGCAATCGTGGGGAAGGGGTGGGGGAATGAAACGGGAGGGGATGCGTTTGTATTTGATATAGACAGATATTGAAGGTGACTAAAGATGCTGTAGGCTTTCCCACCAGTGCAGCCTGGTGGAGGGAGGCCGGTTCCTTCTGTAAGTTTTTGGGTTGGGGGCAGTGGGTGGGGGGCTGTACTGACCCCCACTGAGGTCGGGAGGGGGTTCATCTCAGGTGATGCTGAGCTCCAGGTCGCTGAGATCCCCTGTGTGGCACCAGGTCTCAAAGCCAGGATGGATGCAGCATCCCTGGACCGGGGCATGTGTTTATTTCTCCTTTTTTACAGCTTGGTTTTCTCAAGACTTTTCGGGGGCAGGGAGGGGACGGGGCTGTGTCACCGCCAGATCTGATAAGGGCGAGATGCCTGCAACGGAGAATTCCTCGCAGATCGTTATTTATACCTCTGCCTGCGTCACTGGTAAACATCTGGATTCGCTCCAGACATCCTCATCTGCTCCGCTCCGTCGGCTCCGACATGGGTCTTGGTCACATCCCTTCGGATGCGTCGCTTTGAGAGAAATTTAGGGTGGGTTTTCAGGGCACCCCGGGGCTCCTCAGTGCCATGCTTGACCTCCTGCCGTCATCCAACCGTCGAGCAGCTTTTCCTTGGCAGCAGAACGTTCCCAGCAAGCGTGTGGATGTCGAAGGGTTTGGGGGGGGGGGGGGGGGGGTTGAAAAGATTGCAGCCAGCAAAAGGAAGAGCAGCCCCAACCGTGCTGCTTTCAGTTTTAGAACGGAGCCCTTCCAGTTTTTGGATGGACCGTCATCCTCCCCGACCTTTCCGCACCGAGCTCTGCGAGGTGAGGGCCGACTCTGTGCTCTGTGTGGTTTAAAGCCGAGGTTTTCTCGTTGCATTGCTCACCCTGAAATGGGAACCGAGGTGCTTTGGTGTGACAGCAGCGCTCAGGACCGGAGCGTGGCTCCGTGCAGCTGGGATGCAGATGGGATGGGGGCAGAGCGGCCCTCGTCTCTTTGAAAGTGCGTTTGCTAATCCTTCATTAGGCTCCGGTGGTGAGCTCGTTATCCTGTTAGGGCTTAGGGCCGTGCGGGCGTTGGGCCCAGCTTGCAAGGAGCAGAGCAAAACCTTGCGCACCCACACGTGCCCACGCGAAGCAGGGAACGGATGAGGCAGCGCTCGGAGTCAGGCTTGGCTTTATCTGGTTGAAAATGAAAACCGGTGGGAGGGAATGGGTTCCTTGGCCTTTTTATTTATGTTTTCACCCCCCCAAAAAAAAGAGGTTGGTTGGGATTTTTGCCCGCTCTGATTCTCGTTTTGCTGTGGAATGTGGATGGCGGGCTAGATGCTGCTGCTTTCCTCCTCTGCCATGGGAGGTGCAGGGCTGCGTGTCCTCGGCCCCTTCTGACACTTAGCTAAAAATGCAAAAAAGCCTCGACGTGCCCGGCAGCAAAACCCCAACCTGAGGGTGCCTTCGTGCTGAGCTGCAGCCTCTGCAGCCCGACCTCGTGCTGGCTGCGTGCCCTTTGCAGTCCTGGAAAGAGGCGGTGGACAAAGAAGGAGCGTGTGGGAACGGGGTTGGGAAAGCAGTGCCATTCCCAGGTGGATGCAGAGTGAATGCAGAGCCGTAAATGCGTGGAGATGGGCACGTGGAAACCTCCTCTTTTTGGTGGAGGTCCCTTTGGAAACCTCTTTTTGGTGGAGGTCTGTTTGGAAACCTCTTTTTGGTGGAGGTCCCTTTGGAAACCTCCTCTTTTTGGTGGAGGTCCCTTTGGAAACCTCCTCTTTTTGGTGGAGGTGCCTTTGGAAACCTCTTTTTGGTGGGGGTTGCTTTGGAAACCTCTTTTTGTTGTAGGTCTGTTTGGAAACCTCCTCTTTTTGGTGGAGGCCCGTTTGGAAACCTCCTCTTTTTGGTGGAGGTCCCTTTGGAAACCTCCTCTTTTTGATGGGGGTCCCTTTGGAAACCTCTTTTTGTTGTAGGTCCATTTGGAAAACTCTTTTTGGTGGAGGACCCTTTGGAAACCTCTTTTTGGTGGAGGTCCGTTTGGAAACCCTCCTCTTTTTGGTGGAGGTCCGTTCTCAAGGAGGTTTCCACTCAGGTTCATGTTTTTCCCCACTTAAAAAAAAGAAGGAGCAGAAGGAAGGGGCCGAGCGTGGAGAACTCGAAGCAAAAAGAGTGTTTGTAAAAGACAAAACTCCCTTCTTTGCCAACCGGAGAGACGACCGTAGTGCAAAATCCCCTCTGAAAAAGTTTCTGCACTCTCTGGTGTTGTTCTTCTGTGCTTTGTGCGATCCTTATGAGGGAACGCTGAGAGCAGAGGGGGCTGGAGGGGCACGAGTGCGTGGCCGAAAGGACGAGGAGGTGGAAAAGCTTTTGCTCCCATTCGTTCCAGTCCTCTTCTGGGACGCAGTGATTTATTTTCCATCTTCGATCTGGGTTTTGTTTCGTTGGGTGGTTTTTTTTTTTTTTGGTTTTGGCTTTCGAGCGGGAGGGCCTCGAATTTTGGGGCTTTAGGGGAAAAAAGGCCTTCTGCTTTCGCCGTCGGCGCCCACGAAATCCCCCTCCTCCTCCAGAATCCGTGCGTGGGTGCAGTGACGGCAGCGCTGGGGAAGCAGAGCTCAGATCCCTGCAGGAAGGAGGAGTGGGGTTGGGGGGTTGAAGGGGGGGGGATGGGGTGGGGATGGGGACGTGGGGGCCGTGCTCGTGGAATGGGAGGGGGTGGAGGTGGACAAGCTTTGGTGGGAATCCATCTCTGCCCTGCAGAGCGGGTGGGGGTCCTTGCAGCCCCCATTGGGGCTCGGGGCTGGGACCTGCACTTCTGCCTCTGGGGTGGATTTTGAACTCAGGCCTTCAGTTTTTTGGGGGGTGGGGCTTGCAGTTTTGCCCCCACAGTGGTTTCAGACCTTCAGTTTTTGGGGGCTGGGATCTGCACTTCTGCCTCTGGGCATCTCAGGGCTGATGTTCATCTCCTTGCAGGGCCAGCTGGAGCCTTGATGCCCAATTCTTCCTACCCCCCCCCCCCACCCAAACCTTACTCCCAGTTGATTTTCAGATGCTTTGCTCTGGGGAAGCTCAGATCTTGCAGCACCACCAGCGTTCTGCACACACTCACCCACTCTGCAGCCATCCTGCAAAGCACTGGAGGGGGGGGTGGGGGGAGAGGGGGCACACCACAGCCCCTCCTGCCTGCCCTGTGCATCCTGCCCTGTTTGGTTTCCATGGGAAGAGCCACTCGGGGGCTGGGGGGGGCCTGCAGGCAGACTTTGTTGGGGTGGGGGCACACTTTGTTGGGGTATGGGGGGGATAGCTGCTGAGTCAGGCAGTGCAGAGAAGAGACCCGTGCGTTGCTCCTCGTTATCGCTGTTTTCTCCTGTCCTCCCTTCGGGGTGAGTGCTTGGAGCTCAGTGCCCGGTGGCCGTGGAGTTTGGACTGGGTGCTGGAGGGTGCGGGGTCAGCGGGTGCTCGGCCGAGGTGCACGCGGCGTGCTGCGTGCTGGAAATAGGGCTGAGCCTCTGCTGTGACCCAGGCAAAGCCACGCAGAACCTCGGTCGAGCAAGAAGGGTTGATTCCTGAATGGGGAGAGCAGAGTTGGTGCCCTCTTTCACCCTCATTGTGCGTGGCTGCGTGTCTCAGCTCTCTGCTCTGTTTGGGGTCCTTCATGCTCTCGCTGTACCCCCAGCATCTGCCCTTCCACCTCCCCCCAACCCGACTTGGCAGCCTGGCTGAGTGCAGCTCCCATTGCAGTGGGCAGCACTGGATGACACTCTTCCCCTTCCTCTTTCTCCCCGCAGAGACAAACGCTGTGTTGTGCTTTCCTTTCGTCTGCGAGCGGCTGCTTTCCGTGCAAAGTGCCCCCACGGTGGGTGCAGGGTGCGAGACCCCCCACCCCATACTGGGGGGATGATGGGGCTTTGCAGCAGCTCCCGCAATCTGTGCACTTCACAGCACCCGCTGCTGCCTTTTGGGGGGGTTTCCTCCGTGTCAGTTCCAAAACGGGTTTGGGAAATGGAGCCTCGGTGCTCGGCACCCAGAGCTGCTGCTTTAGGGAGCGGAGCGATGCTGGGATGGGTGCCAGCAGGTGGCAATGTGACCAGAGGCATCGCAGGGCAAAAGGAGAACGCTGGATGGCTGCGGGCATCCCTGCCTCAGGAGAACCTCAAAGGGTTTTTTTGGGGGCCGTTGCATGCTGGCTGAGCAGGACGGGGCTGTGCCAAGCTGTGAGGATGGCTGTGCTGAGCACTGCACACAGACACGGGGTCAGGAGGGCTGTGACCCACCGGAGCCCCCTGTGCCCATCCTTCATCCCACGCTTGCCCCACGCTCCTTGATCCCATTGGGACGTGATGCCCTCCGCCCACCCCCACGTCCACCCAGCTGCAGGTTTCGCTTCTGCATCTCTGGCACCGAAGGGGGAACTTGGCCAGCGAGAGCGAAACTCGGCGGCTGCGACGGTTGCACCCGTGCTTAGCCCCCATCAGCCCTCCATGTACCCCAGGGCCCCCAGGATCCTGCAGCTCCCACCGCCCGCTGTGCCCTCCTGGCTTTTCCCTTCCCACTCTCGGGAAGAAGAGGCCGAGTGGTAACGAGCTCGTCGAGAATAATGAAGTTTCCAGGGGTGGCTCGAGGCCCGGGGAGCACCCGAGGGAAGCCCTGCATTTCATGGGGCGATGGTTTGGGGCCGGCTCTGGTGAGCGGGCTCAGCCCAGGGGGAAGTTTGGGTTCGGAGCCCAAATGTTTTGCGGCCCCGGACCCGTTGCTAGAGGAAACGTGGAAAGGGGAAGGAGGGATTGCGGTCGGACAGCTCTTCCCCTCCGCAATCTGCGCCTCCGTTTTGACCCCCCCACCCTCCCCCTTGGCACCGACTGTGCCCTCCAAGTGCTCCGTGTGCTGGTGGTGGCCCTGGGGACCGTGGTGGCCCTGGGGATGCAATGCCACGCGCGGAGCTCCCTGCAGCCAGGCTCTCCCATTGTGGCCCTGTGGAGGTAAGCCGCTAATTGGCTCCTGATTGCTCTAATGAGTTGGCCGAGCATCTCGCAGTGCTGCTTGTCCCAACCACCCAGCTCCAGGGGGCTCGAGGTGGGGGACCCAAACTCCGTGCAATGCGGCTGTGAAACCGCAGCTCCGGCTTCCGAAGGGGAACAGATTTTCTTGTGCGCTCAGCGTTTCTGGGCGAGCGGCGGACAAAAAGATCGCTTTCTCTCTGTCTCTCCCCTTTCCCCCCTTTTCCTTCCCCTCGTTGTTTTGGTTGTTGCGTTCTGTCGGGGTTTCTTTTTTGCCACTTCAGTTCGCTCGGCGAGGGGGTGATGTCAGCTGCTTTCAATAAAAAGAGAGGCGTAACCTCTGCCTATGGCACTGTGTGTGTGTGTGTGCACGGTGGCTTTGCTGCACCGGTCCAGGCTTAGCTGGGCAGTGCATGGCTGAATGCTTGGCTGCTGCTCAGGGTGCAGCAGCAGCAGCGTGCAGCGAGCCCTGCCCGTGCCTTCACACGTCCCCCACCCTTCTCCCACGTGGGCAGTGACACAGCGTGGTGATGCCCTGCGAGCAGTGGGAGGCTGTGCACACCAACGTGGGTGGGCAGGGTTTGGAGCAGCCATGGGTGCTGTGGTTCTCGTCGCCTGCATCCTCCTCTTCTGTGGGCGATGCTTGGGTTTGCAGCACTCGCACCCCCGATAGTTTGCAGCAGTTGTGTTGTGGCAGAGCAGCTTGCAAGCCTTGGCAGAAGCATGGGTTGCACTGCTGCACGCCCTGGATGCTCAAGGTGGATCTTCCACAGCTTGCCTGCTCCCTTGGTTTGCAGGGCACGGCTCTTTTTTTGGGGCAAGGAAATCGAGGGCCATCCTTTGTGGGGCTTGTGTTTGACCATCAGGCTGCTCGGGCTGCCAGAGCAGATGAAAGAGAGGGAGAGAAAAGCTGTGCCCAAAAGATGTGCCCAAGGCTGGTCAGTGCACGTAGCATGGGATAGATGCACACAGCTGCTGGAGGATGCTGCAGGGCCCCATCGGGTGCCCCTCACCCCCAGCCCAGCTGTGTGCTCCCTGCTCCTGCTTTGTTCGGGCTGAATTTTGTCATGTCAGGAAGTGAGCTGGCTGTGGGAGGGGAGGCAGTGGGAGAAGGAGGCAAGCCGAGCACGATTCCTCCCTTGGATGAGGCTGCAGCTCGGCTCAGAGCAGGCGTGCAACACCTTTGGGGTCCCTCTCTGTGCCTCAGTTTCCCCTCAGTGGCACTGTGGTGCCGGGACAGTGCTGGTAAATGAGTGACCTGCTCGGCCCAGCTCCGAGCACCTCCGTATTGCTGCTGTTCTGCTGCTTGTGCCTCGTCCCACCCGCAGGCATCAGCACCCCGAGCTGGGGCTGGAGCCTGCTCCACGTGAGGCTGTGACATGCAGAGCTCCCAACGCTGGGTTCTCCCTCCAGCTCACGGCTGCTCCCTTCTTTTTTTGCAGCCTGGATGATGCTCGGTGGCAGATGCTGAAGCTGCAGGCATCTGTATGGCACATAGGACGACCCCCCAGAGCCACGGCCATCCCCCACAAGGCAGCAAACAGCACAGAGCAGTGGCCAGGCAGGGAAACCAGGGCAGCTGGGGACAGCTTGTCCCTGAGCGGATGAGACCTGTGGCCGTAACGCTGTTATTTTGTCCCCAGGAATAAGGACATTGTGGTTCGGCGAGGTCTCGGTGTGTTCTCCCTTTCCTGACCTTCCCTGCCTGTTTATTGCTGTTACAGTAAATGTTTTCATCTCCGCTGTCTGTAATGCACTTGTGGTAGGGGCAGCGCCGCGTCCCTGTTTTTATGCGGGATCTTTGGTTTCGTGTAATGGATATTCCTCCTATTGATTTCGATAGCAGATAGAGAAAGATTTTAAAAATAAGCCGCCCCGAGCTCCTGGAAGGAGGGGGACTCTCCTCTCTCTGCCTGACAAGCACTTTGCTGGGTCGTGATGGCTTTTTAGTGCTGGAGAGGGCACGGGTGATCTATTTGAGGCTTGCAGATGGGAAGCGATGGCCGTTTCCCTGCAAGGTCAGGAGCAAGGACTTCTGGAGACCCGCTCTGCTGCCCTGAATGCGGAGCAGCTGCATGCATGCGCTGGAGCAGGGCCCTGCTGCGTTGCCTCCAGCACCGGCGCTGCATTTTGGTCAGCTCAGCGGGCATTCCGTGTTCCCAGCCGCCCTCTGCCCGAGCACATCTGGTTCAGGAGCTCTTGGAAGGGCCATGACCTCAATCGAATCAGCTCCTTCACGTCCTGGAGACAGCAGTGTCATCTCCTGCAGCCGTGCTCGGGGATCACGTGCCCGTTCCCACGTGCGCAAGCTGCAGGGTCTGTGCCAGCCTGCCTTTCTCGATGGGATTTTGCAGCAGAAGTCTGCTTTCCCTCCCGACGAGGGGAAGACCTGAGGTCACTCTGTCTGCTCCTGGGCTGTCTTGGGCATTGCATCATGTTCTTTTTATAATCATCCGAGCTTGCGTTCCGACGGAGACCTGGGCACGCTGGGATCCCACCGTGCTGCGCACAGGAGCGCCCGCAGACGCAGCCGGGCTGCAGCCAGCCTGGCTCCTTGGAGCCCCACTCACTCTTTCCACTGGAGAGATAAAATTAGCAGCTGCTTTTTTGGTTTTCACCGCAGGAGTTGCTTCAAACCCTGCCAGCCCAACTGGGTTCCCTTTTATTATCCCTTTTATTGCCCCCCCTCGTCGCGCTCCCTGGCTCCTTTTTCCCCACGTTTCCGTTGTTGTTGAACACGGGGACGCTTTCCTCACCCCCCCTCCCTTATTATTTCCCCCCTTTTCCATCTCTGAAAGCAGGTGCTGCTTTTAATAGAGCAGGGTTTGGAGCCAAGCCGACAGCCCAGACCCCTCTCCCTGGAGCATGGGGCCACATTTGAAGCCCTTATCTATTGACACCCTCTCATTGCTGGGTGGGGGGGTTCCACCGAGCCCCCATTGCTCCAGTGCAGATTGATGACGTCCGTGGTTGAGCTGAGAAGGGCTCAGCTGCACAGAAAGGGGGAAACTGAGGCACGGCAGGGACGTGGCTCACCTGCAGGGTCAGGGAGCCGGGATTTCCTCCTCTCGAAATAAAACAAACACAGGAGGAGGCAGCAAGCACACTCAGACCCCAAGCACGGCAGCAGACGAGGATAAAACTCAGCCCAGGCATCAGACGTGGCACCCAGGATGCTCTGCGTTCCATGGGGCACAGTGTGATTGCTCACTTGGTCCCCCCCCCCTTCCGTGTGGCCCCGTGTTGGTGACCGGTGGCCGTCCCACTGCGGCCCTGCGGCAGGATCTGCAAAAGCAAACAGGAAACCGAGCAGGGAGCAGCCCACCTTACTGACTCGCTTGTTTGCTGCGGTTCCTCTGAGGTCAGTGCTGGAGTTTTAACACCCTCCTGCTCGTTTCGGCTGCCTGGGGAGCGGGGTGGGAGCGGGGCTCTCTGCTTCCTCCATGTGGAGGTGGGGGATGGACGTGTGGTCCGGAGCTGTGAACTGCAGGGTGCAGGGATGCTCAGGTGCAGGGCTGTTCAGGTGCAGGAGTGCTTAGGTACAGGGATGCTCAGGTGCAGAGGTGCTTAGGTACAGGAGTGCTTGGGTGTAGGGATACTCAAGTGCAGAGGTGCTCAGGTGCAGGAGTGCTTGAGTGCAGGAGTGCTCAGATGCAGGGGTGCTAAGGTGCAGAAGTGCTTAGTTGCAGGGATGCTTAGGTGCAGGGATGCTTGGGTGCAGGGGTGTTTAGGTACAGGAGTGCTTGGGTGCAGGGGTGCTCAAGTGCAGAAGTGCTCAGGTACAGAGATGCTCAGGTGCAGAGGTGCTCAGGTGCAGAAGTGCTCAGGTGCAGGGATGCTTAGTTGTAGGGGTGCAGGAGTGCTTAGTTGTAGGGGTGCTCAGGTGCAGGGATGCTTAGTTGCAAGAATGCTCAGGTACAGAAGTGCTTAGTTGCAGGGATGCTCAGGTACAGAAGTGCTCGGGTGCAAGGATGCAAAGGTGCAGGAGTGCTCAGTGCAGGGATGCTCAGGTACAGGAGCGCTCAGGTGCAGGGGTGCTTAGTTGCAGAGATGCTCACATCCAGGGATGCTTAGGTTGTAGGGATGCTCGGGTGCAGGGTTGCTCGAGGACAGGGGTGCTGAGGGAGACACTGTGTCCCCTTGTGCTGCTGCCTTTGCAGCGTGGGGATCTTGGGATGGATGCAGCTGTTGCAGAAGAAGCCTCAGCCATCCCAGCCCGAGTTTCTCTGGGTTTTCACTGCACTGGGGCACTGCTGTGATCCTGGACGGGCCTGGCTTAGAGCTGGTAATACTTCTGCTAGCGCTGGTAATCCTTTTAATATCCACTTCTGTGAAAGCTTCGGTGCAAAGCCTGCAGGGAGGAGGAGGGCATCTTTTTAGGAATCCATTCCGTTCTTCCCTTACAATACACCATACGAGGAGCAAAGTTTTTGGGGTGGAAGCAGTCCGGGATGCGAGGGGATGGATGAGCAGCGTGGGATGGGGGTTGTGGAGGTTCCCCCTGGGTGAAACCCACCACCAGGAGAGCACTGGGGACCCCCAAACGTTCCCTCTGGGTGTGATCTGCCCTCCTCCCACCGCATTGCGGGGCCCCACTGCGGCTCTGGGTGGGGGGATCTGCAGGCAGCATTTGTCCCTTTGGGGCTCAGTATGTTTTGGGGGGGTTTTCAAGCTCTGGGTGCAGAGCTGTGGGTCCCCATGGTATCCTTAGGAAGGGGCATGGGGTGATGCCATAACCGTAGTGCTTTCCTCCCCACCCATCCTCCCCATCCATCCTCCCTTTCCACCCCCACCCATCCTCCCTTTCCACCCCCACCCACCCCCTTCCCTCCCCGGTAGCCCCACACTGAGTTTTGCCATCAGGACCTGCTTTTGCTTTTGCTCCTGCTGTCAGCAGGTTCAATCTGACAGCCTCCCCGTTCCCATCTGGGCTGGGAGCGCAGGATCCGTCCCCGAATTCAGCTCCCTCCTTCTCTCCCGTTTTTAATGAGTCAACCTCTCATCTGTCATATTAAACCTCCTCATTACCAGGTATCTAAATTTTGCTCTGACAATAGTGACAGGGGAAGCTGCGATATCATTGCCGCAGCGCGCGGCTCCGGGGAGCTGGCAGGTGGTTATTTCATGCCCTGCAGGGAGCCGTGGGGGTGGGCGACAGAGCCGGATAATGGGCTCTGGCTTCACTTCATTTAGAAAACTGTACTTAGTGCAGAAGGAAAATCACCCCGGCTCTGGGGTTGGTTATGGGTCGGGGGGAGGGTGGGGGAGCTCGTTGAATTGGGATGCTCCCATGCTGGAGATGGGCAGTGCGGTGACGGTGGGTGGGTGACATCCAGGGGGTGTCCTCTCCCTGGTGGCTCCGAGCTGGGCTGGATCCTGAATGAGGATGCTGCTGCCACCGAGAGAGGTGAAGGAGCCCGGCGTGGGCAGCTTTGGAGGTCACTTTAGCCAGGCACCAGCCCTTCTGGTTGCGGATTTCCCCAACCCCCCCCTTTTTCATCCCCCTGCCCCCCACCCCGACGCATCGGTGCTCCCGCATCGCTGCAGGGCTGCGCTTTTCTCCCCAGGCTCGGCCGATCTTGGCACGACCCGTGGTTTTGTTACAGCTCAGCAGAGCTGGCAGCGCACTTTGGCATCTGCTTTCCTCCAGAGAACGCCTGAATCTGGGTCAGGAATATTTCTACCTTCGAATTCCTCGGGGGTTCGGCTGAACCCAGCCCAGATTCTGCTCTCTGGAGCCTCCCGTGATGGTACCTGTGTCTGTGGGATGCGCTTGGTGGGAGCCAGGTACCCACCCGAGCACTCTGCCCGGTGCTTTGCTGCTCAGAGCTGGTGCCAGCTGCGGGGACCTGAGCTGCTGCACCTGCTCCGTGCTCAGGATCTGTCCCCAGGAGGGCTGAGGCCAACCCTGCAGCTGTGCTTCCCAACCAGGTTCGCACCGGAGCAGCTCATTTTGGCCGCTTTCCTCTCCCCTCCCCTCCCCCCCCCCTCCACGAGCATCTGGAGGCTGTGCACAGGAACCCAGATAGCATCATCCTGAAACCAGAATAGAAGCTGTGGAGGGGACTCGAGCGCGTTTGTGCGGTTTTGATCTCGGTTTGGAGATAAAAGAGGTGCTAAACAATGCTGAGCAGGCGAGCTGGCCCTTCGCTGGGCACGCGCAGCCTCTGCCAGCCGCAGTGCTGGGGCCGTGGATGCTGTCCGGCCCTGTGGCACTGCGTGGCCCTGTGGTCACCGTCCCCTGGGTGCCCTCTTGGCCCCTGTCCTGCGTGGGACGTGATGGCAGTGGGCATGGGGCTGTGATGGCTCCGTGGGGTGGCAATGGCATGGCACAGAGGGGCGATGGAGGGCACGGGAGAGGGGTTGGTGTGGAGAGGTGGCAGTGGGCATGGAGCAGCGATGTTGGAGGAGGAAGAGGAAGGACAGTGTCCAGCAGCGTGGGTGCTGTGGTTGGGTGAATCAGGGGGCTGTTTTCCTCTGCGTGGCAGGAGGAAGCTGATCCTTAGCGTGTCCTGAAAGCAGCAACGAGGAAATGAGGAGTCCTTGGTGTCGGTGCAGAGGATATGTCAAAAACAACAATTAAGTCGCAACAGGCAGCCCTGGCCATCAGCGAGAAAGGAAACAGGAAGGCAAGAACTAGAGCTAAACAGTCAGGTTCAAAAGGTGACCGGAGCTGGATCCGTATCCTTGAGCAGAGGAAGTCCAGCCCTCGTGGTGAGACAGAGACGTATGGCACCGTGGGGTTGGGAACCATGGCTGTGCAGTGGATTTTGGCTACGGGAGGGAGCCTGAGCCTGTGCAGGAGCTGCTGGTGTTGCAGATCCAGGGCTCAGGATCCCTTCTGGTGGAATGACAGCCCGGGTTGGGTGCCTGTAGAGCATCCCTGTGCCCCCACCCAGGGATCCGCAGCCCTGCGCTGCTGCTTTGCAGCAAATCCCCCATTCCTCGTGCACTGCAGCAGGTGGGAAACGCCAGCCTCTCTCCCTTTAATTTAGGATTTTCTGCACCACTCTCAGCCGTTCTCCCATCCACCTCCTCCGCACGATGAGCAGCGCAGGTCCTTTTGGCACCTTCGCAGAGGAGGGCTTTTCTTTTCCCTTTCCTCTCTTTTGCCTTTCCTTATTTTCTCCCTTTTCCCTTTCCTTCTTTTTCTCCTTTTTCCCTTTCCTTCTTTTTCTCCCTTTTCCTTTCCTTCGTTCCCCACCCTCCCCCTATCCATCCTCCCACCCTCGTGCTCTGTTCCCATCACCAGCTCAGATTGGACTTTACTAAACCCAGGTTCATCAAAAATAAGATTTCGGGCTCCCAAACTGCACCACTTTACCTTTATTTTCCCTGAAGCCCTCCAGATTTTGCATTCCCTTTTTCATGCCACGATGGGCTCTGCACTGGTGCCTACAACCACACCGAGAAGTGCAGAGCCATGCAGAGCTGCACTTGAAAGGAAAACACTTCCTTTTTTTGTTGTTGTTTGGAAAGGATGTGCTTGCTGCCTTTATTTGCCTTTCTCTTCCTCGGTCTTTGGGATCCACAGGTTTTGATCTTTCCTTTCCAGCTGCACAGTCAGTGTTTGGTTTATCAGAGCTGACGCTGTGCTGAGATCACAGGTGGGGGGCTGCGTTGGCTTGGGGGGGGGGGGAGGGTACATGGGGCCGGCTTTGGTGAGAAGGCAACAAAAAAGGATGTGATAAAAGGTGATTAAGGACAGCAAACGGGCACAGAAAGTGGATGTGAGGCTCCCAGTGCCCCTTGCAGAGAAACGTGGGGCTGCACAATGGGGAAGGGGATCTGTTTGGGAACGGTGCGAAGGACCCCACACAGTGCCGGGATAAAATCATTGAGCAGTGGGTAAACCAGGTTGGGGATAAGTACAGATTAGCCAGTAAGGAGCCAAGAGATGAGGGCTTGGAGGGGAGCAGCTCGCTGCCCACCAGCGCTTGGAGCTGTGGACTCAGCACCCCCAAACTCCATGTTTAGTGCAAACATCTCCCAGCTGAGAGCCTCCTTTTCTTCTCATCCCTTTCCCCTATTTGCAAACTGCTCCCTCCGCTCCCTCCCTCGTCTACCCAATTTAAAGCAATTTACTCGGAGCCAGAGTTGAATTACTCAGCACAGAGTTAACCAGCACCTGCTTGGAGTTAATTGGCATGTGTGTTAATTGCTGCGAGAGTCATCCTTGTGAGAGCCCACGAGGGGTGCCGGAGCAGGGGGGGTAAAGCAGAGCAGGATGATTCCTTTTGCTGGTGCTGATCTCGCAGGGCTGCAGAGATTCTCTGATGTCTCGTAAGGGGTTGGGCTCTGTCCTTTCAGTGTGCTGGAGCAGTCTGGGGATGTCATCTGCTCGTCCCAGGGTGGGGATGGAGATGTGAGTGCCTTTTTGCAGGTGCTGAGCAGAAAGTGGAGCCTTGGGAGGGGGGGTTGGGATTTGTGAAACAGCCACCTGGCCAGGAAGCCAGAAAGAATACCTGGCTCTAAAAATGTGTTGAGAAAGGGTGGGGTGCTCCATCACCCCCAAAACCTCAACTAAAACAGCGGGAGAGAAAAGGGCTGGGGAAAGGGGGAGTTAGGGGTTGCATTGTTGCACCTGGGCTTTGCTTGCAGCCCAGGGAGAGGGAAGTGTGATTTGGTGCCCAAGGAAGGGCTGAGCTGGGCTTTGCTCATCTGCAAACCCTTTGGAAGCGTGGTGAAGCTCTTGGCTGCATGTGGGAAGAAGTTCCACAGATGAATAATGTTAAAATCCCCTTTCTTTTGCTCGGCTTCAATTTTATGGCCTGTTGTTCCCCCGGCGTTTGCTGGAGAGTTCCTCTCGGAGTTGGATGTGCCTTGGGAGGGTTTCCTTATCCAAGTGCTGCAGCACAGGGAAGGGGGGAGGAGGGGGGGGGGGGATGGGGTGTGGATGCTGAGATGGAGGATCATCCTCCTCCCCGTCCGGTGCTCGGATCAGCACTGAGACCGCCCGGTGCAGTGCACGATGAATAACTGTGCCAAAAAAATAAATAAATAGGGCGAGTGACTCACAGAGCTCTGTACCCTGAAAAATAAAGTGGGAGGGGATGGGGGAGGGGGGGGAAGGGAGGGACCACTTGGGCTGGGCTGGCAAAAGATGGGGCAAGGGTCCTCGCGGGGGGGGGGTGGTGGGATAGGAGCTCAGGTTTTGGTTGGTGGGTGAGGGGAGAGGATCTGTTTGGTCACGTCGTTTGTGAGCAGCCCAAGTGGTCGGCGCTGCCAAGTGGAGGCAGATAGGGAGCTATTCTGGGACTGGCGTTTCCCTCAGCCCGAGCCTTGGCACAGGGCACCCTTGCGTTAAGTACAACGTTATCGCTGCCCTTATTCAGCCACTCGAAGAAAGGACTTGGAGAAAAACACAGGGGAAGGGCACTCGGTGTTTCTGCTGCCCTGTCCCAATCGTCACGCTGAAAAATGGGGCTGGGGTTCCATAGGGTGCCATGCCCCGGCTTCCTTCCCCATCCTCCTTCCCCCTGCCCTTAAGAATTAGGTTTCGGTAATGAGTAATCAAATAAAGGCGTTTTAAAATTCAACATTGGAGATGAATGCGGGAAACTGGAGATGGATTTAAATCTCCTGAGCTGATCACCAACCACTCAGCTGCTCGTGGCTTTATGAAGGGGAGAAAAAAGGTGTCCCAGGAGGATGGCAGCGATGGCACAGCTCCCTGAGATGGGGAGGGATGGGATGCCACCCCGAAACTGTGGGCTTGGATCTCACCTCTGCCTCTGTCTCTGCAGGTTTCTGATGGCTCAGCCCCACTGGACTCGACGGAGGGTGCCATGAACTGAGCGTCCAAGCTCCTTTTCCTTTGGTTTTCCTCAGTTTTTCATCGCCCCCTCTTCCTCCTCGCCCCATCCCACCCCCTGCACGTTTTTCATGAGAACATTTTAAAAGGGGGTTCCTCTCGCACAACCCCTGAGCGACGCTGTGCTGCTGCGGTGAGGATCTCCTGAACAGAAGATGGGGAGGAAAAAGATCCAGATCCAGCGGATCACAGATGAGCGGAACCGCCAGGTGAGATTCCTCCCCCCCCCCCAATCCCCACCCCCAATCTCCACCCCCATTATACCCATTTTCACATCATCTGAGAGTCCCATCAACACCCCGGTTGCACCACTTTGGGCCAAGCTCTTCTTTGCTCTCCCAGCCCATAATACTAAGCGTATGGGAACTGTTGAATCATGGCCCGAGCCACTGATTGATCACCTGAGTCAGCCGTGGGAGCACAGGTGAAGGCAATTCACCTGTGTGACCAAAAGGGGCGGAGTCTGACTCCACATCTCCTATAGACCTCACTCACCTGTGTGACCAAAAGGGGCGGAGTCTGACTCCACCTCTCCTAGACCCCATTTAAGAGCTGACCAGCCCTGGGGAAGGATCTCTTCTTTGGAGATCGCTCCTTTGGAGTTTCCTCTGGCAAGACTGGGACACGGATGAGCATTTTTTCCCCTTTATTCCGATCGTCTCTTTTCTATCACGATAATGTGCCTGACTGTACCATCTATAACATAGCAGTAATACCACTTGGTGTTATTCACTGTTAACCACACACCTTGCTAAGCCCCAGGGGTTGGGTTCAGGCTGGAGTTCTGTTTTCCCACACCGATCGCAGCGCTGCTCCCACCGAATCCCTTCCCCACTCCGCTCCCTCTTCTCTTGCAAGAAATATATTTCCTTTGACATTTTCCACAAGGTTTTTCCAATGAAAGGCAGCCACAACAAGGCTCTGTTGTTTTTTTTTTTTTGCTGAACGCTCGCAACCCAAAGGAATTTTAATTGTTTCAATGGAGAGCTAACATGTGTGCCGGGTTCTTTCCTCCTCGTGCCAGATTTTCACCGCCCTGACGCCGAGCTGTTGACACACGTGTGTGTATGTGTGTGCATGCGTGGATAAACGCATCCACGCATCTCACAGGGGAAAAAAAATACATCATTTTTTCCCCAGTTTTAATCTTGCTGAGCTCAAGCTGCAGAGCAGCAAGCGCTTCGCTGGAGCAGCTTCACTCTGTGGTTGCTCCTCTGTTTCATTTCCCTGGGACGTGCATGTCCTGCTGCACATTTCTACCATTTTAACTCCAGGAAAAGCCGAACCGTGGTGCCTGTCCCTATTGCTTGAGGTAGCAGAACACCGTTTCAGCCAAACCATGGGGCATTGCAGATTTGCTCTGTTATTTGGTGGTGAAGGGGACGGGATGGGCGTAAAGTGTTCTAAAGCACTCGTGGCACTGCTCCTTTCTGCAGCAAGCACGGCTTTTGGGGTTGTTAAAGAAGCTGGGCTGTGCTTTCTTGGGGTACGTGCTGCACTCACCCAGCCCATGTTGGGAGCTGCAGCGAGTGGAAAATGTGTGGTCACGCTGGGGCTGGTGGCACAGCCAGGCAGTGCTGTATAAAGCCTTCAGGATGGGAAAGCAGCATCTCAGTGCCAGCACCAGCAGCCAAGGCAGCAGGAGATGTTTGGAGCCGTGGTGTGGGGGTCTGCAGCCCTTTCCCATGCAGTCTGAGGTGCGCTGGGAGCCTCAGGTCCCTGGTCTGGCTGGCTTGCTTCAGCTCACTGCTCTCCCAGTCCTTCTGCGGGCAGATATTCCATCTGGAGATGGGAATATTGTGGCTGGGGGATGCTGGAAGTGGAGGGGTCACCCTCAGAGCCTCACTGCTGTGGTTGTGCTCTCCTGGTCCAGCAGCAGTCATCTTTACAGCTCAGGGAGCGTGGAGGGGACCGGGATTACAGCAGAAGCCAAACCCAGGGGAGGAAAGCAAGTAAGAGTCTCTAATGTCATTAGGGGAATTACTGGAGAGGATTTGCCAGAACAGATCAGACCATCAGTCCTTCAGGGCCAGGCTGCTGACTCTGGCAATGACCAATATGGTCTGCATCAGGGGAAAGGCAAAAATCCCCTGGTAGTGTAGGACTGTGTGGGGCAGTAATTCCTTCCTGACCCCTTTGGTGATCGGCTTATGCCCTGAAGCATGAGATTTGATTACCCTCTTAGACTTATAAGGTTAATTCTTTGAGATGGGGCGCGTGCCCACGTGCGTTCCCAGCCCCATTGCACAGCGTGGTGGGGCTTGGGGTTTCTCTGCCCTGCAGTTGGTGGATGTGTAGGGCACGGGTTGCCAATCCTTTCGTGATAGGGCTGGTTAAAAGGCAGATCTGTGCTTTTCCCTGCTGTGGGCACCAAGAAAAAGGGTCACTTCTGTGCCATGGCCCCGGAGTGGAAGCATCCTCTCGTTGTCTGAGGGATATGTGGTGCTTTGGTCTGCCCATCACTGCTCAGCTTGCTGCTTCCTTCTGAGCGAGCGAGCTCAGAGCTGAGGGGATTCTGAGAAGTTCCAGGGCAGCCCCCAGCACTCGGTGGTTTCAGAATCCCTGGGTGATGCAGGGCAGCAGGGTGCCCGCTGGCCACGTGAGCTTGCGCTTGGAGCCGGGGCGAGTGATGCACGTGGCGGGGAGCAGCGGGTGAGGTGATTAGAGCCCAATCTCGTTACTGCTTAATCATCTCCAGGAGATGGCTGGGAGGGATGAGATGTGCTCCAGCCCCAGCAGCGGGGATGGGGAGGCACGGGCTGTGCCTTTACAGGTCACTGGGTGCACGCTGGGCTGTGGCAGCGATGCCTTGGGAAGCTCAGGCTCAGCTCCTGTGGCACTGCTGAGCTCATTGTACTCCTCCTCCCTCCACACCTCAGGCTGGAGCTGCTCAGCTTCAACATCAGTGCTCTGTCTGTGGTCCTGAGTGGGATTGAGCCTCACCCTGCACACGGGCAGCAAGGGAGCAGCTTCCAGCACTGCAGGGTGTCACAGCTGATGGCTGCCTGTGCCCCAGCTCTCACCCACACTTGGAGCAGCGTGGGAACCTCCCCTCCGTGCCTCTGTGTTCCTTTCCTTGTGCTTTTTGTCAAGAGAGCAACTGAGCAAGCGTTGCACCTCCCTCCACTTGGGGGTTTGGGGTAATTTAGCAGCTGCTTGTGGTCACCTAGAGCATCCGTGGGTGATGTGACTGGGATGGGGAGCACCAAACCAGCCCCTCCAGCCAGCTGCATGCTGGTGGGGGTCGGTGCAGACTGGGAATCGCTTGGGTTTGGAGCCTGCACCCTGCCCCAGCTGTGCCCTCCTCCTGATGCACAGCTCTCCCTCCATGAGATGTTCAGTGCCCATGCGAGGTACCAAGAGAGCAAGAAATGGTGCTAGCAGGTGTGACGTGCAGCTCTCTGACCCCTGGGGCACAAAGCTGCTTTTCACACGTGTGCTTTCCATGCTAAGGTCTGGTGACATCCAAACTGCTGCGGTGATTGAGGAAGAGCTCCTCTCTGCGAGAATATTCAACTTAAAAACCCCCCCAGCAACCCGCAGCCCCCGGACAGATGGTAGCTCTGCTGGGGATTTTGCTGAAATTTATTTTCCCTTGATTTGGCAATACGCAATTTCCAACGCTGATAATCATCTCCTCGCTTGTGAAGTGTCTGCCTCGCGAGCCCAAAATAGGCATCAGCACCAATCTGTTGGGCCACGCAGGAGAGGGAGGTGGGAGAGGAGTGAGCTCGGGATCGTTGTCCACTTGGGGAAGCTGAATACAAGAGGTGTCCTCCTGTCGTTCCCTTCCTTTGGCTTCTCCTCCCAAATCCTTTCTGCTTGCTTCCAGGTGACCTTCACCAAGCGCAAGTTTGGCTTGATGAAGAAAGCGTACGAGCTGAGCGTGCTGTGCGACTGCGAGATCGCCCTGATCATTTTCAACCACTCCAACAAGCTGTTCCAGTATGCCAGCACCGACATGGACAAGGTGCTGCTCAAATACACTGAGTACAACGAGCCCCACGAGAGCCGGACCAATGCGGACATCATTGAGGTGAGGCTGCGTCCCCCTGCTGGGGGTTAGGAGGGGGCTGGGGAGTGAGCAGACCTCCGACACCAGGCTGATTTTGCAACTTTTTTTTGGTCCAAGTTGCAAAAATCGTCAGTCCTGAGGCATTGGAAGCCATCTGGAGTTTGGTTTACTGCTGTAAAATGGAGGTGCACTGTGGCTTTGTGGGCCAGGCAAACCAGGTTGGGTTTTTTAGGCACCAGGAATTAAATGATTCAGGCTTTGGAGTGGGGTGGGTGGGGGCTTTGAGTGCCCCTCTGATCCCTGCTCACGGCCTGCCTCCAGCTGGGTTGATTGAGATGCACTTTGTGAATCCTGATTGACCCAGCTCCGTGGCGGGGATGACAAGGGCACAGTGTCCAACCCTTGCTGAAGCCGAGGATGGCGGCACCCACCCTGCACGCTCCAAACCAGCATCCTCTTGGCAAGCCCTCTCTGTCCCCACCACGTCCCCATGTCACGGTGCTGGAGCTCAGGATGCTCGCTGGGCTCCCCAGCCACACCATGACGATGCTGTGATGGAACCACGTGTGTGTAACTCATGCGAGCCGTGTGTGGGCAGCTCCCTTTACGCCTGGGCAAATTCAGACAAACGTGAGGGCTGCCTGGGTAATTATTGACATTATGGGCGGACATCAATTAGCACCCGTGGAACCGTTAGTCACTTGGGGCTTGCACGGCCAGGAGGGTGCAGACAGCTCTCTCCTGCCACTTGGATCTGCTCTTTCTGCCTTTTGAAGAGCTCTGGTGCAATCCAGCAACCTCAGGCAGCGTGCTCAAGCTTCGATTTCGTGAAGGAAAAAAAGAAAAGAAAGGCAACCCCACAGCCTAGCTCAACAAATCTGACTTTTTTTAGGGTGGGTTTTCTTATGGCGTTTTTTATGAGCTCTTGGAGCGAGCGTCTGCTTGTTCTCTGCACTCCTGCTCAGCACCGAGCAGCCGACAAGTGCCTGCCTGCTCCGTGAGCCTTTGCAGACCTTCCTACATTGTTCATAGCACCTTTTCTGGATGTTACTGCGTTGGTAGTAGCCTTATCCTGCGAAAAAACAGGACCCCATGCACCGTGGTTGCTGCATTTCACAGCCACGGTTCCCTGCCTCGCTCAGTGGTGCAACCTTGCCCAGCCTCCCCAGGATGCTCATACTGGAGCTCGAGGCATCGAACAGATTTGTCTCAGCCTAAAAATACCATAAACATTTTGGGCAGCGTTCTCTGTTCCCTTATGGTCCAAGATGCAAACACTCCCAAGCCGACGAGTTACACGCAGTCCTTGGCACCCAAAGAAATGCTGTGTTTGCACCACATGAAAAGATGAATCTGCATCCAAAGCTGGAGAGAGGAACATGGGAAGCGGAAGGACACTGGAGGATGGTGAGGAGAGGAGCCGAGGCTCGGCGTGTCTCGCCAGCAGCACTGCTGTCATCTGCTCCGAGATCCTGTTCAGGCGGGTTCAAAGCCACTCAGGCATCCATCCTCACCCTCTCTCCCTGCGTGGCTTGGACTGCTCCAGGACGTTTCTGTTTTCTGTTTCAAACCCCTTCCGAATTGTGGAGTTGGCTGCGCTCAGATTGGGTCAGAGAGCCCCAGTTCTGTGCAAGGTTCTTGATGTCTCGGGATCTTCACATCGTGACTTCTCCTTGGAGGTTTAGGATGTGGTGGGAGGCTTGGGCACGCAGCGGTGGGGATGGGATCCTGCTCTGCCCCACAGGCAAGGGGTAAAGCTGGTGGTGAGGTCTGTGTTTGTTCAGTGGTGTTGGGGTGGCTGGAGGAGCTGCTGTGACACTCGTGTCCCGTTCCTACAGGAGGAACACGGCCCTGCGTGCCTCCAGCAGCACCTTGGGGGTGTGAGGAGGGGGTGACCCAGGCCTGGCCAACAGGGTCTCGCTGGGAGCAGTGAGGCTGAGCTCCTGGGATGAGGCACTCAGTGCATCGGGAGGGCTTTGGTCCCCGCAGCTCCCTGCCTAGCCCAGTCCTGGCTACTGCAAGCTTTTAAGTCTGAGAAAATCTCTCTGACTGCAGTGAGGGGGAGAAGGGGAGGGGGCAAAAGGGGGGGTGGGGGGGGGTCTTTAATCGCGGGGCCAGGCTGAGGCCTCAGACAGGCACGCTGAGTGCCACGTGCGCGCCTGGCTGCGGATCACGCCGGCTTTGCTCCTCGCTGTCGCTTCTTGTTTCCCGAAGCCCGGCTGATGTGCCAGCTCCCGGTGAGGGACGAGGACGGGGCAGGGCTGTGGGGACCGGGATGCTCCAGGTCAGGCCAGCACATCATCCTCTGCTTTCCGTGGCAGTGGGGCTGGCTCCTGCCTCGCTCCCCCTTCCCTCGCTGCGGGAGGTGCTGGGGCACCATGTCCCGTTCCTTTCCATCCTTCCCCAAAGTCAGGAGTTGTTTAGATCACAGCCGCCCTCCTTTAAAGGGGGAAGTTGGCCGCATCCTGGCCGAGCTTCGCTTCCTCTCACATGCTCCGGGTTTCCTGCTGCTCTCTCCCACCCTCCTCGGGTTCAGACCTCCTCCTGGACTGGTGAGCAGCCACCAGGCAGGACCAGGAAAGGGCATATTGGTGTTTTTTTTTTTGGTGATGGGATGTTCTCACCGTGATTTCGTCCTTCGAAATCTTTCTAAGGTGAAGAAATTCAGATGGGTGGGACAGCTGGCCACGATGCCAGAGAGGAGAAACAGCACAGCGTGGACACAGCCCCTTATTAGACACCAGAGAGTCTCCCCAGCACAGCTCCTCTTGCACGCATCTGTAGGAAACACAGCTTCATTGCTTCCATGGCTCATGGAACAATGTTTTCCACTTTGCCTCTGAAAGAGACAGAGAGAGAGAAAGGGGGTGGGGGGAGGAAAATCTCTTTTTTTAAGCAAGGAGGGAGACTCGACTTTCCATCTGCATCGGTGAAACAAAAGGTTTGGGGCAAGGATTTGCCCTCGAGTTGGACCCCAGCACTGATGCCTGGGCAGCACGGATCCAGCCGCGCTGATGGAGTGCACTGTGCTGGGTAAAGGAAGAAACACACGACCCCAGTGAGCAGGATTTGGGGTTATGGCAACGCCATGTGGGGTTTCACACCCAGAATCATGCCTCCTTTGCGTGCGGCGTTGGATTCGGGTGAAATCCAGAGGAGGAGGAGGGTAAAACTCGGTGTAGAAAAGTGGGAGCACGGGTGCAAAATGCTGAGGGGGTTCAGCTGGAGGGAGCTGAGCTTGCCGGGGTTGGAAAACAGCTGCTGGGGAAGTCACGCTGCCCATATGGCTCCAGGTAGAGCAGAGCAGCTCCAGGATGTTTTGGCCTCGAAGCAGGGATGTTTATTGCTGTTTAGGAAGACGAGAAGGAGGATTGTCAAGGCCTTTATTTTCCCCCCCCCCCCCCCCCCACTGTTGGATTTGGCATGAAAAGGGATCCAGAATTCCAGGAAATTCTGTAGCTTTGACTTTAAAAAAGAAAAAAAAAAGAAATTGGCAAGCGGTGGTTCCGTAATAACGCCTAATTGCTTTTGGTATTTTGAAAATAAAATGATTAAACGGGCATGCGTGGTGTGCAATCTGCAAATTGGCCGCTGCGTGCAAAGAGAGGGACTTCTTGGCCAAAACCCTGCTTGGCTTTTATTTTTTTGCCGAGCTCCCATCCCACCGTGCAACCACCAGCAAATCGCTGCGGTGCCTGGAGGTGACAGAAAAACACATCTGAGCTCGTGAGGGCCCAAATTCATCACTTCTGAGATCCCAGGGCTTCCTGCCTGCCTCCGTCCATCCGTCTGTCCATCCATCCTTACCACATCACACCACCTTGGTGCACAGTTGTGCCAGGAGCAGTCCTGCCCGCCGTGCTGCAGGGGCATTCCAGGGGAACCCCATCATTCCCAGGTCTCAAACTGTCCCGATTGTGTTTTCAGACGTTAAGAAAGAAAGGTTTTAACGGCTGTGACAGCCCGGAGCCCGACGGAGATGACTCCATAGACCAGAGCCCCTTGATGGAGGATAAATACCGTAAAGGCAGCGAGGATCTGGATATCCTGTTCAAACGATACGGTGTAAGTACCTGCCCCGTGGCCAGAAAGCCTTCATTATTTGTTCTTTTTGTTTTGTTTTTCTTCTGTTCGATCTCCCTGCCCCCTCCCCAATACCCCCTCCCCCCTCCCCTCCCCTCCCCCCCAACACCCCACGTCAACACAGGCGCTGAACAAGAAGCACAGGGAGTGCGAAAGCCCGGAAGGGGATGAAGTGTTTGCACTGACCCCGCAGACGGAGGAGAAATATAAAAAGATTGATGAGGAGTTTGATAAAATGATGCAGAGTTACCGGCTCGCAGTGAGTAGCTGGTGGCCTGCAGCCCCTTCCCAGCCCGGCTGCCTCTGGGTGATGGGGGGGTCTTGCATGGCTTTGCTTCGGAGCCGTGCTGTGCCATGGGAACCAGGGCCCCGAATGCACCCAGAGGGGAAGGAAAGTAGTGGAGAAAAAGGAGAAAGTGGCTCTGGGAGAAGCAGCACCGGGAGCCTCATAGGGACCCTCTGGTTTCCCACCTGAGAAGTGGGAGCAGCCCCTGGGCGACTCATCCTAGCCAGCTCCCGCATCTCTGGGCTCTGGGTCAGGGCTGCCTTCTCCCTTTGGTGGCCATCAGTACTGGATTTGAGCCTCCTTGGCCACCCTTTGGCCCCCAAAAGGGTTTTTCCCTGGGTTAAGAGCCCCAGGCCCTTGCGAGCCAGCAGGGAGGAGCACCGGGTCAGCCCACTTTGGGCCATTCTGCCTTAATTCCACCCAAATCCATCAAGCCCTCGGGGCAGCTGGTGGCCGTGGCAGAAATCCAGTGAGGTTTTAGCCCGTGATCCCAGGCCCCGTCAGCGGGGTGGCATCAGGACAGCGCTGGAAGGGATTTGTGTCAGAAGACGGGAGGGGGAACGCGTGTCAAATTAGTTGTTAGCAGTGGGAGCGAGGGCTGCTGGTGCAGGCAAACCTCCTTCAGTGGGATTAGCCCCGTGTCCCTGCAGCCATCATTAATGCTGCCGGGAAGCAGAAAGGCTAATACTCGAGGGCTGGTTAGGAAATGACACAGCCCCCTTCCCCCCCTTTAAAAAATAAAAAGAGAAGAGATACCTGCACCGCAAGCCCACACAGGTTAAAAATTCTGGCTTTTCGAGAAAATTGGGTCTTGAAATCCATCCCCCCTTTGGTTTTGCTGACTCAGCTTGCAGAGCTGAGGTGTTTTGCCTTGGTGGCACTTGTTAGGGGAGAGGTTTTGACCCCACCGGGGCTTGCATGGGGTGGAGGCACAGCTGTGTGCCCCCAGCTCCTCGCAGCCCCCTGGCCTGCCTGTGGATTTGGGCAGGGGGCATTCGGGTGCTGGCGGTTCAAGGCTCCCCGACTAAACCCCCCCTTTGTGTGCAGCGGGGATGGAGCAGTTCGAGCGGTTGAAGGCGATGCTTCTCCTTTTTAACCAGCTGGAGTGGTTTGGATTTTGTGTGCGTGATGAGAACTAACCGGGCTCGTTAGCTAACGGCAGCCTTGTTCACTAACGGAGAGGCCTCTGCTCTCGGGGCGTGTTTGCAATGGCTTTCGATGGAACTGGGGCTCGGCTGACGTGTGCATCTTCTGCCCAGATTTTTGGACTGAGGTGTGAGCTTATCCCGACAGTCTGATCCCCACGCACTGGTGCTGGGTCCCAGTTGCACGCTGGCCTGGCAGCAACAGGGGGAGGTGCAGGGGCTGGATGCTGCTCTCTGGTCAATATCTCAGCCCCCCCAGTGTCGCTGAGGATGCGATGCTCTGGGTTTGCTCTTCCTTCCCCCCTTCAGGGAACACACACACACGTGCTCACAGTGATTTATTGCACAACACTGCCACGCCGTTCACGCACCTGATGAAAAACCTGCCAGGCACCCCGTGGCCCCCCACCTTTTTGGGGTTTTTTTATGATTATTATTTGCAAGGCCAGGGCTGTGTTGAGGCTTGTACAGCCCTGGGAGGGGACACGCCAGTCCCCAGAGCCCTCGGAGCCGTGCTGCAGCGCCAGCTCGGGGCCACAGGATCTCTGAAGGACAGGATGCCCTTGAGCGGGTGGGAGGGTTTCCAACAGCGAGCTGGGTGAGCACCGTCCCTTCTTTCCTCCTCTTCTCACCCTTTAAAGGAATTCGGCCATCAGGAGCAGCTCCCCATAGCACTATGATGCCGGGTGCTCAGCTCCCTCCACCCTTTCTGGCGTGTTTGGTGGGGATGGTGGGCATTGCCCGGTGGCACTGGGTGCTCTGCCTTCCCAGCCCTTGGCAAATTAAAGTGGGATTTTAGCAAAGCCCCTGCTAAAGCCTCTAAGCAGGTGCCTGGTCCTGTTAATGAAGAGCAAATCAGTGACATAAGAAAGGCTGATGGGATAATCACGGTGAGTCTGGTTCCTGCGGGGACGCTGGTAGGTGAAGCTGGTCCTCGACCTGCGGACAAGGATAGGGCTTGAGCCGTCCTCCTGCCCTCATCAGGTCACCTCCTCCTCCTGCCCCACAGCTCCCAGGGGTGGATGGACAGAGCTCAGTGTCACCTGGAGGGCACGGGGCGGTGCGAGCCTGTCCCTGTGGCTCAGTGCTGCTCTGCAGAGGGACAGAGGGCAGTGCCAGTGCTCCAAGGGGCACCCCACAGTACCGCTCCCCTCTTTGGTGCTTTGAGCTCTGAAAACGTGACCGTGGCAAAGCTGTGATGTGTCCAAGCAGACTCTGTGCACCGTCCCACAGGGGTCTGTCTGCTCCTGTGCTGGTGCTGCCCCAAGATGCTGGGACGGATGGGTGCAAGCACTGCCCAACACGGATGGGAACGCAGCGGTGTGGGGTGGCCACACTGACTCTACTGCAGCCATGGGACAGTGCTGCCCATCCCAGGCAGGATCTGTCCCCCCTTGCAGGGAGCCTGAGAAGCCATCTCCTGCTCCCCTTCACCTCCTGCTCTCTCTCTTCAGTCCGCAGTGCCCACGCCAAACTTTGCCATGCCGGTGACGGTTCCCGTGACCAACCAGAACACGCTGCAGTTCAGCAGCCCGGGCAGCTCGCTGGTGACCCAGTCCCTGGTGACCTCGTCGCTGACCGACCCCCGACTCCTCTCACCGCAGCAGCCAACGCTGCAGAGGAACACCGTGTCCCCAGGGCTGCCGCAGCGGCCAGCCAGTGCGGGTGAGTGGTCCCACATCCCCTCCGCCACAAGTTCAGGGCTCAGAGTGACCTCTCCCCACCCAGGGAGCACCCTTGCTTTTCCAGATCAGGATATTTTGCACCAGGCAGTGCTAGGGGCTGAGTCACCCGGTGGTATTCCCAGCCCAGGGCTGGCTGCTAGCATCCCAGGGACGTGGGACCGCTGCCTAAAAAGGGCTTTTTATGTTGTTTTTTCTTTTTTTTTCCCTCGGCCTGCGGTGGCTGCAGTTGATCGCTGAGCCATTACTCACTCGGATCTGCTGACAGATCCGAGGAGTGGTCCTTTCCAGCAGGGACTGGTGTGGGGTGGTGAGAGCAGGTTGGGGAAAAGCTCTTGTCACCCGTGTTCCCTGCGGCGATGGGGGCACATGTGACCGCAGCCCGGCTCTCCCGCGGTGCCATCATAAGTAATAATAGCACGCAGAAAGCCCCTGCCTTGCTATTTTGGTCCCTGCAGATGGTCTGTAAAAGTCATTTGGGCTGCAAATGGCAGAGGCGGTGGTGGTGTGGCTGCTCAGGCTCTCTGAATGGAGGAGCAGGGCCCGGGGCTTCGGAGGAAAAGGGATTTTTTGCTGGTCCCAAAGAGCAGCATCTCCCTTCTTCACCGTGGCTCTGTCTGTAGGCATCACCCCTGCCCTCTTGCTGGCCTCTGCAGGGGAAAAGAAAGAGGCTTTGCTGTAAGGCAGAGCCCGCTCGGCGCTTGCAGTTTCCATCCAGCTCATGAAACGTTTGTTTCAAGGGGGGGATAATTTTGTGGTTGAAAGAGCGCTGAGGTGTTCCAAGTCCAACCATCTGCGTTTCATTCACTCACTGCCTGGGACACGGAAGAAATCCTGTTTATAAGGAGCCAGGCCTTCGCATGTGAGACAAGCTTCTTTCATTTTTTTATAGATATATATTTATTTATTTTAACAATGCAGTCAAGAGGAGAGCAGAGAGCTGAGTTATTGTTTCCAAAGCGCAGAGGCAATGCTGGCACGGTGCTTCCTCAGCTCTCACTGGTGCCGTCTGCTCGAGGACTTCAGCCCCTGCTTTGCACCCCCATCCCCTGAAGGGAGCACGGTGCTCGCCACGCTCTAGGGACTCGGTTCCCTTTTGCCAAGCTGCGTTTTTGGCACCACAACACCCACGGTCCTGCTTTCACGTGGGGAACGAATGCCTTTCTTGCACGGCGATGCTCCTGCACTTCTGCTTTCAGGGCCTTGCTGCCGCCCTGAGCTCTGCTTTGACAGCAGTGGCTGCAGGCAGTTTCCTGCCTCTGGGGTGAGGGAGCTGGGGTTTTTTATCGGGCATCCTGAGGCCCCTGCTCTGCTTTTCCCAGCGCTTCCCTCTGTGCAGCAGAGCCATGGGAAGGCAGCGTTGCAGCAGCTCAGGAATGGTTTCCATTCGGTGCAAACGTTACGGGGAGGATAGTGTTTCATGCTCTGCTGTTGGGGCTCATTTCCCCGCAGCACAATCCCTGTGTACCTCCAGAAGGCTTGGAACAAAATAGCCGCAGTGTTTTCCAAGCCGTGTGCTTTGGACCAGGCCCCTGTGCCGCCTGGCTGTTGCCCAAAGGAAACGGATCTGCCTGGATATTGTTTCCAAACCTGATCACCAGGAATGCTGCTCATTTTGCCCGGGACTTTCTCGCTGGGAATGCAGCACTGCTGATTTTCCTCTGCCTTCCTCCCTCCTTCCCCCCCCAGGAGCGATGCTCGGCATGGCCCTGAGCTGCTCTGACCCTGTGTTTCTGGTTGCTTTGTAGGGGCGATGCTTGGAGGTGACCTGAACAACACCAACGGAGCCTGCCCAAGCCCTGTGGGTAAGTGAGGAGTGGCATGGGGCTGGCACTCTCAGACACGGCTCTGTTCTCTCTTCTGTGCCTCCCTTTCCCATAAATAACCCAGGAACGTGTGTTTTCCTTGCGACCCAACCCATCTGGTGGACGGAGAAGTGCTGAGGAGGGTTTGGCAGCCAGAGGCTTTGCCAGAGATGTTTCAGACCAGCCCCTCTGCAGTGTTCCATCAGAGATCCAGGGAGGTGATGAGCTTCATGGCTCTGAGGTCTGCCTTTGCTCTTTGGGAGAGCCTCAAACCGAGGAGCTTTGTCTCTTGGCAGCCAAAAGAGGACCCGATTTGGGCATCCCTTCCTTTAGCACCCCGAGCTGAAACCCGCTCCTCAGCTGACTCACTTAACACCTGGTTCCTCCGTGCGCTTGGGCCCTATAAAGGAACTTTACAGCAAGGAAAAAAGCTCATTAAGGCCCCTTTCCACTGCGAGAGCCCCAGCGTTAACTCAGACCGCGTGGCTTAGCTCCCTGGCTATAAAACGAGCTAATAATTGCCTCCTGCCCACGGCTTGCCACCGCTGCCTGAAGCGTGGCTCAGCCAACACGCATCCCCTGGCACCTGCTGTCCCAGGCAGCCAGAGCCCCGCACCCCAACTGTCCCTTTTGGTGACGATGTCTTTGCCAGCCCACAGCACTCCGGAGAAGCGTGGCATTTTGGCATAACCCCAACGAAACCCAAACCGCCATTCTGCCACCCCGGCTCCTGTTAGGGGTGGGAAGGAGTGGGGGGGGCCGTGGTGCTGCACCCCCCCCCCCACCCCGCTGCCCCCCAAAGCCACCCGCCGCCCCCACGTCAGCTGTTGTGAGCAGCCGTGGCAGAGCGGAGCTTGGCAGAGCTGCTGAATGTCAGCATTGACGTCACCGCAGCACCGCAGCATTCCCCGCGTTCCTGCCGCCGCTCCAGGAAATGGGCGTGAGGAGCGGGGACGGCTTGCCCCCCATCATCCCCCCCCCCCTACCCCCCACCCCCCAACCCTGCGGGCTCCCTGCCCCCAGCACCAGAGCTCAGGGGGCTTCTGGGGCATCTCCTCCTCCTGTCCTCCGCTTTCCTTGCACGCTCTGCGGCACCGAGGTCACCTGCAGCCTCTGACTCATCAGCCACGGGCGGCTGCAGCCCGGATTCTGCAGCGATGCAGACAGCATCACCTTGCAGCCGGGAGGAAGGCACCCCGTGCTCCCTGCAGCCATTGCCCTCCCCGAATTCGGGCTTTTAAGCTTTTGCATCTGCGCTGTCTCCCCGCTCAGAGCAGCATCGTGTTGTTCTGGCAACGTGTTTTCCTCCATGCCAACCCCGTTGCCCTCCCCGCTGCTGCCCGCAGTCACCTGGCACCAATACCTTCAACGTACGGTTGCCATAGGAGCTGCGTGCACGCACGCATCCCTCTCAGTGCCATCTTAGCAACGAGAGCATCAAGTTTTGACTTCCAGCTCTGTCCCCATCTCAGGGTTTGGGGTTGGGGCCGTGCCCTCCCCAGGTTCACCCCATCCCCAACGTGGGGCGGCCGTGGGCACCTGGCACAGCCGCGGCGTGGCCACTGCCAGCTGAAATGCAGATGCAGAGCAGCGGTAGATGTGATTAATAATGCAATCAGCGACCTATTTTTCCCGGTCTAACGTGCAGTGAATATGAGGGCTGAATCCTGGTGATTGCTTAAACGCCTTTCTATCTTTGGGGCCTATTCATGAAAAAAAAAAAAAAAAAAAAAATAGATAAAAAAAAAAAAAACCCTCATCAGAACAGTAATCTGATCCAATTTATTCCTTTCCTGATGTTCATCAAATCTTTTCCTTTTTAAATGTGTTTTTTTTTTCTTCCTTCCCTTTCTTCTTTTTATTTTTTTTAACGCTTTCTCCTCTTTGCACACGAAATCCTTAAGTGGGGCAGCGGGAGGAGGAGGAGGAGGAGGAGGAGGAGGGAGTCTCAGATCTTCAAAGGGGCAGTGGGGGGGATCTGCTCTGGGTCTTCTGCTCGGCCACGGCCCTTTCCGCAGCTCCGCTGCCAAAAAGTGGCTTCAGAAGGCAACCTGAGAGTAATTATCCACCTCGGCAGGGCCCTGCTAAGGCCTGGGTGCTGCAGCACTGCCCGTGGGCTGAGGGCTGCATCCCCAGGGCGGCTCTGCTTGGCTCCACCATCACCACTCCCTCACCTCCTCGTGGCCGTTCTCCCGCAGGCAACGGCTACGTGAGTGCCCGTGCCTCCCCTGGTCTCCTTCCCGTCTCCAACGGCAGCACTTTGGGCAAGATCATCCCGGCCAAGTCCCCTCCGCCGCCGCCCCACAGCACCCAGCTCGCCAGCAACAGCCGCAAGCCGGACCTGCGCGTCATCACCTCGCAGAGCGGCAAGGGGCTGATGCACCACCTGGTGAGCAGGGCTGCGTGGCACTGCTGGGAGCCTGGCACCAGCCAGTGGCCGTGGGAGCTGGGAGGATTCCCCCCCCCTTTTCGCGTTTCCCTTTGCGACCGAGCGTTGCACGCTCGGGCTTTGCACGAGGGAACCCATCCCACGAGCAGCCGGGGTGCACGGCGGTGGGCGAGGGCAGCGGGTTAACGGTGCCTCTCGCTTTTCTCCCCGTTCCTGTGCGGGCAGACGGAGGATCATTTGGCTCTGGTGAGTGAGAAGCGAAGCGCGCGTGGCTGCGGGGTCGGCTGCTCGGCCCCGTTTTCAGCCCTGCATCCGTCCCATCCTTGGCTGGGCAGCTCTTGTTTTTATATCGCTGTCGCTGCCCCCTCCCTGGGAGAGAAGGAAAAAATAAAATAACACCCCCCCATCTCCTCGTTTCCAGGCAGATCAGAAGGAAAAGCTGAGCTGCAGGCTGCCACATGAGCTGTCAGGTGTTTCGTCCTCCCTAGGGGCTCAACCTGAGTGCTGCTGTCCCCCCCCCCCCCCCATCCCCTCCCTCCAGCACAGGGAAACCTGGCCCCCAGCAGGGATGGGGAGTAGCACGGGCTCGTTCCTATTTTCCTACGAGGATATATTATTTACAGCCTGTGTGAGTCGGCTGCACCAGCCCTCATTTGTGCACAGGGGCCATTTTCTGTGTTATTTTTATGGCTTATTTTTTTTTCTTCTTCTTTTCTCCCCCCACCCCCTCCCCCCCACCAGCAAAGTGAACACCACCTTGTTTGTGGCAATGATTCACCCTGCTCTGTTGCTATTCTGGTGCAGGGCAGATGGGCGACAGGTCAGCGCAGGGAGGAAAGGACGAGGGCCACTGTAGGATGCGGTGAACGCAGCCAGGGAAAAGCTTTCCAAAAGCACAGGAGCAAGGCAGGACCTCTCAGAGCCTGCAAGGAGACACTTGGCCAGGGCGAGGGCTGAGTGGGGCTTTCTGCAGCCTTGAATTCTGCTGCTCTCCGTGCCCTACAAACCTCCCTTCCCTGCGTGAGTCCCTGGCAGGGCCGTGCCTCAGTTTCCCCCACCTGCAGCCTCCACTCCGCCGCGGGGCATTGCCTGAAGGAGCAGCTGGCTTTAGGCAAAAATCAGCCAGGTTAGCATGAACAGTTTTAATTGGAGCTGCCAGGATGACTCTGCCTGTGGCAAAACGTGGTCCTTGCCCAACCCCAGCTGGCAGCGAGGTGACAAAATCCAGGAGGGGGACGGGGAGCTTGGCAGGGAACATCCTACCCACAGCTGCTCCGCAGGCTCAGTGCTGCAGTCACCCCCATCCCTGCATCCCTGCATGATGCTCCTGGTTCTCATCCTGGCTCCCTCTTCCCTGGGATGTCACCTGCCCTCTGGGTGCTGCTTACAGGATGCTCCCAGTGACCCCAGTAGAAGCCGTGGTGCTGCTCTTAGCGGGGTCAGGGTGGTGAACCCCCCCCTCCTTTGGTGTTTCTGCATGCCACGGGCTGCTTCCCATTGGAACCGCGGGGCAGAATGTGCACGGCCATCTCACCTGGGAGCATGCCTGCATGTTTTTGGAGTGAGCCCGAGTGGCAGCTTGCGACTCTGGCTATTTTGCAACCTGTGCGTGGCATCTGGCACACGTCAGCACCTCTTGCCTGTGTGGATCGGGATGAAAGCTGGGTGCTGCCACCCAGGCCACACACCTCAGACTGCAGGGAAGGGGCTGAGCCCCCGGAGATGGCATTTCCCTGCAGCATCCCTGCCCCGTAGGGCAGTGGGGCACCCCCTAGGGTGGCTGCCAGGAAAGCCTCCGACAGCTTTAGCAATTAGCACCCTGCTAATCGCCTTCCGTGGGTGCTGGGCAGCAGGTGGGTGCTGCAGACCTTTTTAGGGCAGGGTGTAGGCACTGAGTGCATCCCAGGAGGGTCCTGTGGTGGTGCAGACCCGCAGGCCTGGCCCTAAAACCCCATGGCAGCCCTGGGTGCCAATGCAGGCCATGCCCTGGAGGGATGCAGCAGCATCGTGCCAGGAGCTGGGCAGTGCCCCAGGCTTCACGGGGTGACGTGTGCCGGGGTGCTGCAGATTAGAGGCAAGCCTCTTGAGTCTGATTTAAATCAGATCAGCAGAGGCAGCCCAGATTATCTGCCTTGTAAACAGGGCTGAAGCCGACCCGTAGATCTGCCCACGTAACCGCCTGAAGAACGGCGGGGAGAGGCTGGCGTGCACTCAGATGAGGGCAGGATTTTTCCACCGGGGACCCTGCTAATGCCTGAGTCACCCCAGCCTCGTGAGGGCACCAACCCCACGGGCTGCTGAGAACTGGTTTTTAGGATGCCACGGTGCCTTTACCGTGCTGAGAGCTGTGCCTCACATCTGCAAGGTTGCCTTGGAGGCCGGCGGCTCAGCAGTGCTGCAGGAGGAGCAGCCCTGTGCACTGATTTTGCTCCGTGATTTTCTCCCAGCACGGTGAAGGCGATCGCATCCATCCTCTGGGAAATAGTAGCTGGTGGTGGTTTTTAGCACGGGGAGCGGGCTGTAAGGGTTAGTGCCTTACAGCTGCAGCACAGCTGCCCTCTATGCAGACACCCCCCAGCCCTGAGCAGAAAACCGGTCCAAGGGCAGTGCTCACCGAGCTCTACGAGCTTCACGAAGCCATTCTGTGTAACCTGGTGGGCTTTGGGGTCTCAGGGTGCAGCCTTGTAACAGCCTCCGTTTGCTTCCCCAGCAGAACACGCAGCGGTTAGGTGTCTCCCAAGCCACTCACTCTCTAACCACGCCGGTTGTTTCTGTGGCCACCCCGAGCCTGCTGACGCAGGGACTGCCCTTCTCCGCCATGCCGACCGCCTACAACACAGGTGAGGGCACTGCCACCGTGGTGTGGCACGGGGACATGCCACGAGCTCCCGGGACATCTCACGCAGCTCACCGCTGCCAGATGTGGTCGAGGCCACAAGCTGAAAACCAAGGGGGAAACTCATTCTCTTCATCGTGGGAGCTCGCAGCTTTATCTCAGAAGGGCTGAGAGGGCACGGGTTCTCATGCCTGTAGCAGCGGGAAGATGCTTTTGAGTGGATGCTAATTGCAGTTAACGCCCATCTCGGGGCTCTCAAAAGTGATGTTGTAATAGGGGCTTAATGAAAATGAGCGTCAGGGACCCAAAAGTTTGGAAAGAATGCAGCTCGTCCTGCTCGTGGGGCTGGTGAGGTGTGTGCTGGCCCGAGGCAACGCCAGCAAAGGGGCTGTGCACCTTGCAGCCTGCCCAACCCCCCCTGGGGCATCGGGGAGCGATGAGGGGATGCTTTCCCGCATGGCTCACACGTCGGGTGTTTGCTCAGAGAAAAAAATTGAAAGAAAAAAAAAAGAGTGCAGAAAGCTGCTCGTCTGGAAGAAGCCAGAATGGGCGTGCTGGGAACTCCCTCACCTAATTAATAGGTGTAGCCCAGGAGGTGCCTGTTTGACTCCTCTTCCTCGTGTGGAAGTCAGTGTGGGCCACCGGCGAGTCTGGGTGTTGCTAAAGTCCCCAAAATAGGTTTTAATTGGGCCCTGCGCTGCTCCAAGTGTTGGTGGGGGGGTGGGGAGGTGAGGGGCAGGGGTAGGGGGGAGGTGGATGTTATCTTTTGGTATTTATTTTCCTCCTGCAGCTTAGCCACAGGCACAAAAGCCATTCCCAGGCGGGCGCCTGTGGCTGGGATGTCTGAATGCCACAGGGCTGGCAGGGCTCGCATCGCCACGGGGTGCAGATGTCTGCACCAAACAGCAAGCCCTGGGTGCCTGCCCCCTTTGTTCCTCCCACTTCTAACCTTGGATGTCTCCCCGTGGGGCTGCTGGGGTTACAGGAGCCGTGTGCCCTTCGCTGCTCGGGGTTGTCAGACCTGGGGGTGCTCGCAGGAGTGGAAGGGCCGGTGCTGATGGGAATCACTGCACGGGGTGAGAACGGGGCTGGTGCTGTGCAGGGCGTGCCTGCCATCAGCCCACCAGCATCGCTCTCCTTTGTGTGCTGCTGCTGCTGCAGCAGGGGTGGGGATGCTGAAACCACAGACGCCCAAAATGATAGAGGCAGCGGGGAGGAGCAGGGTGAGGGCTCGCTCCTCGCCAGATCGAGCATCCGTGTGCATCCCTATCAGATGCAGACGCGGCTCTGAGGAAAGGGCTGATCAAAGCTTTGGCCATCTCCTGGCAGAGCAGCTTCCTTCCCTGCGATCAGGGATTGCCACCTTGGCAATTTGCAAGAGCGTTGGGCTGGGTCCTCCTGCTGGGCTGCACAGCTCCTTGCAGCCGGTCCTGCTTCGAGGCAGGCTCCTTGCATCTTGGCCTCCTCCGTCCCCTGGGCTCCTGTGGGCAGGGAGCGCCATCTGCTGATGCTCAAAGCAGGCTGTGGATGTGTAGAAATGGGACAGGGACATGTAGGGTGGCTGCCTCTCTTGCCCCCCTACTCCTTGTGACCCTATGGGTAGGTGTGGGGGGGCCCACGGGGGGATTTGGCACTGCACCCTCTCTGCCAGCTGCTCGGACTGGCTGTAGGGTGGATGTGTGGATTGTAAGGCATCTTATCTGTCCCCTTCGCGCACGTTAAGTCCGTGGTTGTGCGATACTGGAGAGAACTGAGGGCACTGCAGTGTTCGTGCTTCGGACAGTAAAGGCCTCGAAGCTGCAAGAACACCTCCCGTGGTCAATACCTCTGTGAAACCACTGAGTCCTTGTGCTGTTGCCCAGAAAGTCACAGCTCTGTCGTGCCTCTCGGGTGGGTCTCCATCTTCCTGCAGTGCTCAGGGCTGGATCAGAGCAGGCTTGACATTGAAATGACTGAAGGGTTCCTTCCCTTCCAGATTATCAGCTGACGAGTGCTGAGTTATCTTCGCTGCCAGCGTTCAGCTCACCTGGTGGGTTGTCCCTTGGCAACATCTCTGCCTGGCAGCAGCAGCAGCAGCAGCAGCAACAGCAGCAGCAACAGCAACAGCAGCAACAGCAGCAGCAGCAGCAGCAACAACAACAACAGCAACAGCAGCAGCAACAGCAACAGCAGCAGCAGCAGCAGCAGCAGCACCTGGTTCCTGTATCACTAGGAAATTTAATGTAAGTGGAATGAGCCCCAGGGGCCACTCAGTTGACGTTGCAAATGGAAATAAAATTATCCAGAGGGAACTGGGCACTGCTTTCCCGACGGTGACTGGGAGTCCCCAGGCGAGGTCAGGGCTGGGTGATGCTTTCTGAGAGCCACGACATGGAGCTGGCTGTCCCTGTGCAGCAGGAGCATCGCTCCCTTCTCCTGACACAGGAGAGGAAGAGGGCATGGAATAGACATGGCAGATAAGGAAACTGCTAGTAGTGGTCCTGCCAGCGTAGAGAAGGTTATTTGGAGTATGGAAAATTACTCCAAGGATAAAAAACAAAAACACCCATGCAGATTCGTGCTGGAGCAAGTGTTCTGAAATGGAGCTGGACTTAAAGCAGCCCCACACACAGAGCTTTCTCACAGCACTGCAGTCGAAGTAAAGGTTTGAGCAGCTCGCCCTTGACGGCACAGGGACTGCAGAGCAGAAAGAAGCAGGGAGTGAAAGAACAGAGGAGTTCAGTGGGAGCCCAACCTGGCTGTAGCACAGCTTGCTCAGAGCACTGTGCACTGCCCAGCAGGAACGTGCGGGAGCTCCAGAACTGCAGTTATGGGCTTTGCAGTGCCAGGGCAGCCCCATGCTCTGATGGTTTTGTACAACCATTGGTGAGTCTGGGTGCTGCTGAATGCTCTTTGCCTTTGGGGTGCTGCTCTGGGCTCCTCCCTGGGCTGCTGCACCAGCACCGGTGGGGATGGGGTTGGCAGGATCAGGTGTTGGCCTGGCAGAGGTGTCGTGGTCACAGTAAAACGCGGGTGGTGAGTTCTGTGGATGGGCAAAGAGCCGCTGGAAAGATGAGTAACGAGAGGCTTCCCGTTGTCTCCTCCTCACCTTCCTCCCCTCCTCCCGCGGATGCTCAGACAAGGGAGCCACTTGTCCCACACCACCACTTTGACTGTCAACACCAACCCCAACATCAGCATCAAGTCGGAGCCCGTCTCGCCCAACCGGGAACGAAACACTGCCACCCCACTCAGCACCTTCCCCCACCAGCCCCGCCACGAGCCCACCGGCCGCTCGCCCCGTCGACAGCCTCAGCAGCAACACCAGCTCCTACGAGGGCAGCGAGCGAGATGATCCCGCTCGCACCGACTTCAGCTCCTCCCTGGGGCTGCTACGCCCCGGCGGTGAGCCCGAGGGGGAGAGCCCCTCGGTGAAACGCATGCGGTTGGATACCTGGGTCACATAACGGGTCCCCATCATCCCCAGGAGCTCCGCTGGCTCGCAGCGGGGAGGGGTGGGGGTTCCGGGGGGCAAAACGGGTTTTAAGGAGGTTTGGGGGGGGGGAGGGGGAGGAGAAGGGGGATGGGGGGTGGTTGGGGTGGGGAGATTATCATAAACTGCCTGAGAAATAGCTTTAGGATTTTGTAGGCATTCATTCTAGCACAACGGGCGACGCACGCAGTTCGTTCAGCCGGGAGCTGCGAGTTACCAGGGTGGGTGGCACGGAGATCTAAGGGAGAGGGATTGGAGCTGGGGGGGGGCTGCGGGGATGCGCTGGATGCCCCAGGGGCTGCCCCACAGCCTGGGCAGTGGGGGGGGAGATGGTTCAGCCCCGTGGAACGAGGCTGCGTGCTGCACCATCGCTTGGAAGTGTCAGGGGAACGCGAGGTTTTGAGGCTGGATCTTTGCTGTTTGGGTGGGAGGTGGTTGTGGACGTCATCGTCGTTCCCTGCAGGGAAGGGAGCAGCCCACGGTCATCCAAAAACCTGCGGCCACCTCTGCTGAGGTCCCGCTGAGCCCTGCCAGGGTGCTTGGCTGTGGCAGGGCCTGTTTGGGGAGCAACGGCGGTTTTAACCAAAACGAAAACGTGCGAGCGTGTTTCAAAACACATTCCCGTTCCGTACGGGTCGAAGCTTTAAATTAGGAGCTAGGAGTAAATTCGTTGTTATTTAAGGATTGCCTCAGAAGGACTGGGCTGAGCTGCTCGGGGTCTCCGCTGCAGCCTCAGAGGAAGGAAAAAAGGGCACGAGGGAAACGGGGGAAGTTCTGGAGCTGCTCCACGGTG
The DNA here is from genome assembly GCA_023055505.1 of Callipepla californica brunnescens. Taxonomy (NCBI): domain Eukaryota; kingdom Metazoa; phylum Chordata; class Aves; order Galliformes; family Odontophoridae; genus Callipepla; species Callipepla californica. The sequence continues at coordinate 53,240 of JALIRH010000227.1, read as the reverse complement.
CCGTCCCTACCCCTGTCCCTGCTCAGGACTGTGAGGACGGTCCTCACACCGCACCGATCCCCTCTGCCGAAGCTTGTGGTTGCAGAATGGCACAGAACCTACCCCAGCACCGGACCTAATCCTGCTTCAGGGCCACAGGGGATGGGGGCTGCGCATCTGGATCCTCCTAGAGACCCAAGCAGAGTTCGGGGGGGGGGTTCCAACCCACCCCTCTGCAGTGGGGTGGTTTCAGAGTAGAAACAAATCAATGTTCCAACCTGCCCCCCAAGGCAAAGCATCCAATTGGGAAAAAAAAAAAAAAAAAAACAACAGAAAAAAAGAATAATAATAAAACAAATTGGTGATCGTAACGATAACGAACGTGGGCAACTGAAGGCGAGAGGTCGGGGGGGAAGCCCTCCGACTTGGAAGGGATGGCCATGGAGGGGCAGCATGGAGCCAACGCAGCCCCGCATCCCCGCGCAGCACCGCACGGAGGTGTGCAGGCAGCGATCTCCTGCAGGAAAAAAAAACCAAACCCTTTGAAAAGTCCCTTTTGCCACCAGGAAAGGTTGTTGTTTTTTTTTTCCCAAAGGCTGATCTCGTTCCAAATGTTGGCATTCCTTTCCCATCGCTGCGCTCGGAGGGAAGGATTGGGGTGGGGGGTACCCGTGCGGGCAGTTTGTGTGCCGTGTGCCCCAATCCTTTCTCTCTCCACGCCTCAATCCCTGCACCGGGCTTCGTATCCACGCCGAGGTGATGTGGATCTGTCCCCACGTCCCAGCTCTGTCCCTCTGTCCCGGCTCCGTCCCCATTGTCCATCCTGGAAGCAGCCACGCTGCCAGCACCCGGCGGCCCTGCGTGCACCGGACCCGCACGGCAGCTCTTTGCACGGCCTCGCTTTGGAAATTAGGTGGGATTGACGACGTCTGGTCGACCCTCACGATTCTTTTCTTTGCCCGACCCGTCCTGCCGAGTTAAAAAACAAAGCCGCCACCGAACGTTTTCCGACCCCTCCGAAGGGAGCGGGTGGGCAGCGGCGCTCGGAGCAGCGACGGGGATATTTCTGCTCATCGACTTCACCCGCCCTGACTTCGCCGAGAGCCAGGAAGAAAGGAAAAGGAGAAAGTGCACACACACACGTCGGAACGTCTTTCAGCCGGGCGTGGAATCGGTGCGAGCCGAACCGCAGCGCATCCACTGGGACTCGACGTCAGTTGGCACATCGGGGTCTCTCCATCCCACCACGAGCTCGGGGTATCATTATTTTGCCCAGGTCATTTCTTACCTCCCCCTCTCCCTATATCCCCCCCCCCTCCCCCCCCATCCCCCTTTCCATAGAGTCCAGGAAACTCCTCCTAATTTTCAAAAGACACCGAGAAACGACAATCTTTAAGAAACCAACACCCTCCTTCGTGCTTCTATGGATATGTTTGGATCTTATTTTTCTTTCTCGTGCTCATCTGTACTGTTGACAGTTACAATTGTGTATAATTATTATTATTTTTTTTTTAATTTGGAATTTTTTTTTTCTGCGTTGTATAGGGTTTAGTTTGGAAAATATATATTATATATATTATATATATTATTTTTTTCCCGTTTTTTTTTTTTTTTTAAAGGGGTGTTGCAAAAAAAAAAAAAAAAGAAATAATAATAATAATTGCACGATTTAAGTGACCATAGTTTAAAAATGCTGCAGTTTTTAGAGACGTGGAAGCGAAACGGAGCTTATTTATTCTCTCAAAGGCTTATCGAGGTGTAAAAATGCATGAAGAAAAAAAAAAAAACCAAAAAAAAGATAAAAACAAACGGAAACATTTACAACAAAAAAAAGAGAAGGAAAAAAGAAAGGAAGAAAAAAAAAAAGAAAGAAAAAAAGGAAAAAAAAAGAGGTGTAACAGAGCGTTACAAATGGAAGATGACGGCGGCGACAAAAAAAAAAGGCAAAAAAATGAAAAAAAAAATGAAAAAAAAAAAAGCTGATATAATATATTGTGTTTGGGGCTCTCGTTTGCTTTTTTTTTTCTTCCCCCCCCCCCCCCTTTTTTTTTTTGGTTTTTTTTTGGATATTTTTTTTTTTTCGGAGAATGAAAATACAGCCGTGTAATATTTTCATACGAGGAGTATGCACTGAATATGTTTTCAGATGACGCTGTCGTTGCTTTACTGAAAGCGTGGTTGCTTCACCAAAGCCTGGTTCTGATCTGTACCCCCACCCCCTGTACCCCCCAATCCCATCCCCCATCCCCCTCCCCCCGCTGACCTCCTCGGTCCCCCCCCCCCATGTGTTCTCCCATGGCACAGTATGGGAGGTGGGGGGCTGTGGGGCAGCAGACAGCCCTTGGTTGTGCACTCTGTGCTGCTGCCCTCCACTCTCAGCCCCATAAAGTGTTGGCAGGGGGGGGGATGCGTGTCCCTGTGCCCCCACCCAGCACTGGGGAGGATGCTGAGTGCGTGGGGATGGAGGTGATGGGGGGGAATGCTTTTTCTTTTGCTCCTCCCCTTCTCTTGAAGCTCTCGTGGCCCAGGGCTCTACAACACCCCATCCCCATCTCCCCCCACCCCCTTAGCGGGGCACTGCGGGTGTTGGCTCGCCTTTCCCATCCCCTTTTCCCTCTCTCCTTCCTTCTCCCCACCTCGCTTTTATTTTATTTTATTTTTTTCGCTTCGTTTCTGGTTTTTTTTTTTTGGACACAGACCCCAACACGAGCGTTGCGTTCTCACTACCTCCGTCCCCGTCCCGAAGCCAGAAGCCATGCTGGATCAGGAGGGCCCTCTCCTGCTTTGCTTTCCTTTCTCCCCCTTCCCCTCTCCCATCTCTCTTGGAGTACCCCCCTCCCCCCCCCCAGCTACTGTAACTGTAAATAGCGAGCTTCACTATGTCAGCAATGCTAACAGAAAACTGTTTTTTGAGGGTTCGGGGGTTTTGTTTCGTTTTTTTTTTTTTTTTTCCTTTTTATTTTTTCTTCTTTTTTTTTTTCTTTTCGTCGTTGTTGTCGATGTTGTTGTATTGATATGAAATGAGATTCTATTTTTGTCAGAGTATATTGTAATAATACTGACCTTGGGCATGGCCGAGCTGTGCAGCTGGTTTGTTCCACCCTGGCTCTCCCCACTCCCCCCCAACCCTTTTCCCTCCCCTCCCCCCCCCCAAAAAAAAAAAGGCTTTGGGTTCTTCTGCGGGGAACATCCGGAGATGCCAATTGGGAACAGAATCCCATAGGAACTTCTCAGCCCCATTCTCCGAGATCCGTGCGGGGCGACGGAGAGAGGAGATTTGGGTTTGGACTGAGGGGGAATTGTTGCAGCATCCCCGGCTGGACCTGGCAGCGTGGCTCCTTGCAGGCAGTTTGCAGGCAAATAGGACCTGAAATCAGAGGGGAAATAGGACCTGAAATCGGAGGGGAAATAGGACCTGAAATCGGGGGAGGGGGGGGTACAGCGGCTGTGCCGCAGCGGTTTCCCCGCAGTCACCCCCGGGTGCTTTCAGCACCGTGTGCTCATTCTTTCCCCATCCCCTTTGCTTCCCACTAACCCCACCTAGATCTTACCCCAGCCCTAACCCTAACCCTGAGTCTGACCTTAACCCTGACCCTATAACCTGAACCTCATCCTAACCCTGTGACCCCTATCTTAACCCTGTAACCATAACCCTATAACCCTTACCCCAACCCTATAAACCTAACCCTAGAACCCTAACCGTCACCCTAACCCTATAAACCTAGCCCTAGAACCCTTACCCTCACCCTACCCCTAAAACCATAACCCTTGAACCCTTACCCAAACCCTAACTCTATAACCCTCACCCTAAAACCCAATCTCTTATGCTAATTCTCCTCCTATGACCCTAGCACTATAACCCTTACCCTATAACACTAACCTTAACCCTATAACCCTTACCTTAACCCTAACCCTATAACCCTAACCCTATTAACCTAACCTTATAACCCTCACCTTCACCCTAACCCTATCCTTACCCTAACCCTAACACTATAACCCTTACCCTATAACCCTTGTCCTTACCATAACCCTATAGCTCTAACCCTATAACCCTAACCCTCACCTTCACCCTTACCCTATAACCCTCACCTTCACCCTAACCCTATAACCCTAACCCTATAGCCCTAACCCTATAGCTCTAACCCTATAACCCTAACCCTCACCTTCACCCTTACCCTATAACCCTCATCCTCACCGTAACTCAAACCCTATAACCCTAACCCTCCCCCCCATGACCCTCCCCCAATCCCACAGCTCTGGTACTGCAGGTGGGCAGTGGGGTTGCCTGCGACGACTTTCTAAGCTAGAACAAACCCTATCGATGATGCACTAAGGAATAAAAACAGCCCTCCTCCCTCCCCCCACTACCCCCCTCTCCCCCTCCCCCCACTCCCCCCCACCTCCCCCATAAAATAAAGGCAGTATTCAGTGGGGTTCCATCCCTGCTGCTGCCTTCCTGGGGTGCTGCGTGGTGGGAGCAGAGCAGGGCGTGCTCTTCCCCACCCCCCCCCAAACCCCAGCCCCCCCCCCCCCCCCCCCTTGCAGTTTTATTTATTGTTCTGAGAAGCAATTAAAGAAGAAAAAAAAAAAAGAAGAAAAAAAAATGGTGTATCTATAAATATATATATCTATATATCTCTATATTTTTAACCTCTTTCAATCCCCCCCCTCCTCCTTCCCCCCCCCCCCCCCCCCCCCCCAGAATGCTCCTCCACCTCTTCGTGTGTGTGTGTGTGTGTGTGATGTGTGAGTCTGTTTGGGGGGGGGTCTGCACTGCGGGTGGCAGAGAGGACATGGGATGGGGACACAGAGGGGACAGAGGGAAGGGAGGTCCTATTCCCACCCCCACTTGTGGGATTTTTGCTGGTGGGGGGTGGGGAGATGGGGGGGAGAAGCAGCAAAAAGGCCACAGCGTGGGGGGAGAAGTGGGGGTGAGGTTGTGCTGGAATCTGTGATAACCTCCGTCTTTCTCCAAGAGTTTGCACCCCTCAGATCCGGCCAAGGACATCCTGGGGACCCCCATCCCATCCTCCTGTCCCCCCCTCCCCTTCCTCCCCTCCCCCACCTGCACCCCTGACAATCAGTGGCTCCTTCCCAGGAACTGCAGCACGTGGTTGAGACGTCCAATTCCTTTTTTTATTTTTCTCTTTTTTTTTTTTTTCTCCTCTTTTCCTTTTTTTTTATTTTTTTTCGTGTGCTGTATGGTGAGGCGTTACGATATATTCCACAAGGAAAAAAAAATACAAAAAAAAAAGCTAATAATAAATAATAATGATAATGATAACGATGAGCGTTAAAAGTTCTTATGAATTTTGTTTGGAAAACTCTTTCACTATATTTGTTGTAAAGAGGTTTACTATTAAAAAGAAGAAAAAAAATAATAAAAAAATAATAAGAAGAATAAAAAAAAATGACACGTTTCTGATAACTTTCTGTGCCTCTGACTCTTTATTTCTCCCTCCTTTCTTTTCTCTCCGCCCCATGGGGTGTGGGGAGGGAGGGGAATGTGACTGCTCCCTATGTCACTGCTCTCTCTGTTGGGGGTGACACTGTTGTCCCCTCAAGTGCATCACCCCCCACCCCACCCCTAAAAGCAGAGCTGTGGTCCTCTGGCACCGATATCCATGGGGGACGTCTGTGAAGCATAGCACCGAACTCAGATATGGGGTAAAGCAAGCCAGGATGAGGCAAAGCTGGAACTTAATGGAGCAGAACAGCTTCCCAGGTTGGGTCGGTGGAGGAAGGTATCCGTGGGGATGGTGTGTGCTCTAGGAATCCTTGTCAGCTGTGTGATGCGGTGTTGGAGATGTATCCCTCAATGGGAAAGGCTGAGGGTGGTGAGGGTGAGGAGATAAACACCATCAATCCCAAAAGGAAAAGGAGGGATGGACGCGGGATGCTTGTAGGAATTACGGTGTTCTATTCTCTTAGCAAAAGGGATCCCTGAGTGCTAGCTCCAGGAGTTTCCATTTCAGCTTTAGTGGCTGAACTACATTGTTTCCCTCAATCGTTTTGCACCAGGGATGTCACAGAATACTTTAGAACCCAAGAGATGCAAGAACATCTTCCTCGGATTGTATATTGTTTGAGAAGCGGCTCACTGTGGCCTAAGGAGCAACGGGCATCTTCCAAATTGAGGAATAGCATCTGAACGTAAGCCGAGGTCTCAGAGATGAAGATGATGGTGGAAGATGGGGAAGAAGAAGGTGGGCACTCGACCACCCCCAGTACCACCGAGCATGCCCAATGGGACGTTAGCACGTTTTCACATCTTGCATATTCATTACGTCCTCAAAATCATTATCCTCTCCACTCCCAATGGTTGCCCAATGGATGTAGCTTAACTTGGCGGTCTTTGGTGTCACTTAATGTCCTTTGATGCCACCTAATGTCCTTTGGTGTCACCTAACGTTCTTTAGTATCACCTAATGTCCTTTGGTGTCACCTAATGTCCTTTAGTATCGCCTAATGTCCTTTGGTGCCACCTAATGTCCTTTGGTGCCACCTAACATTCTTTGGCAGCATCCTTATCCTTCCAGCATCGTGACAGTCCACTCTTGGTCCTTCAAAGACTCCTTCCTCCAGCAGTGGTCGAGTGCCCACCTACTTCCTCCCCATCTTCCTCCATCATCTTCATCACTGAGACCTCAGCTCATGTTCAGATGCTATTCCTCAATTTGGAAGATGCCCGTTGCTCCTTAGGCCACAGTGAGCCACTTCCCAAACAACATACAATCCGAGGAAGATGTTCTCGCATCTCTTGGGTCCTGAAGTATTCTGTGACATCCCTGGTGCAAAACGGTTGAGGAAAACAGTGTAGTTCAGCCACTAAAGCTGAAATTGAAGCATCTGGAGCTAGCACTCAGGGATCCCTTTTGCTAAGAGAATAGAACACCGTAATTCCTACAAGCATCCCGCGTCCATCCTTCCTTTTCCTTTTGGGATTGATGGTGTTTATCTCCTCACCCTCACCACCCTCAGCCTTTCCCATTGAGGGATACATCTCCAACACCGCATCACACAGCTGACAAGGATTCCTAGAGCACACACCATCCCCACGGATACCTTCCTCCACCGACCCAACCTGGGAAGCTGTTCTGCTCCATTAAGTTCCAGCTTTGCCTCATCCTGGCTTGCTTTACCCCATATCTGAGTTCGGTGCTATGCTTCACAGACGTCCCCCATGGATATCAGTGCCAGAGGACCACAGCTCTGCTTTTAGGGGTGGGGTGGGGGGTGATGCACTTGAGGGGACAACAGTGTCACCCTCAACAGCAAGAGCAGTGACATAGGGAGCAGCCACATTCCTCCCCATCCCCGCACCCCATGGGGAGGAGAGAAAAGAAAGGATCCCTTTTGCTGGGAGAATATCTTGGTTCCCAAACAAAGCCATCATAATCCCTATTACCAAATAGAGCTACCAGTATCAATCCCAGCCCATAACTGGGGGCAGCAGAGGGGCCTCGGTGCCAATCTCCCCCCATGCGGAGCTGGAGCTGATTTTCACAAAAAAAAATCGGCTATTTCAGAGCGGATCGAGAGCAAAACGCGCTGCTCTTCCTCTCGTCCCCATCCCCTCTCTTTTTCGCAGTGCGGTCGCTCGGTGGCAGCAAAGCGCAGCGAGAGGAGAGGCAGCGGTGATTGACAGCTGTCACTCAGCGGTGCCCCGAAGGGCTCTACCCTCTTTTTGCTGCCCCCCAGGTTGGGGGGGTGTGGGGGAGGAAGGTTCCCACCCCAGCTCTCCACGATGCCAAGAATGTCAGTACCTGATGCTGATCGGTGCGTGTAGATGGGTCCTGCTCATATATACTCATATTATTTTCCCCTGGAATTTCATGCTCGGTGTTTTCTCGGACTCTTAAAGCCCACAGTCAGCACAGTGGTCGTCTGGGGGGTGGAGGGAGGAAGGCTGATAGTCTTCGTCGCCCCTAAATGCGCCCTGCTGCGGTGCGTGCCTCCTCTCTGGATGTGGTTTCTCTGGTATTTCTTGATAGGGTCCATCCATCTCCAGTTCCACTTGGTTTTCCTTCCTTATCTTCCACTCAGTACACACGGTTCCTCCAGATACCGATGCTTGCAATATTCGAGGTCCTCACTCCATCACCCATCTGTTTGGGAGCAGTTTTGGGGGGGCTCCTAAAGGAGACCTTGGAGTGGTCTCATTCAGGCAGCCCAACCCCCCCCCCCCCAAAAAAAAATCCCATGCAGACATCGGTGCTCCATCCAAATCATTCTTCCCAGGCCCAGCTCTGAGGGTACAATGAGCATTATTCCTCCTATTTTGGGACAGGGCTGCAAAGAATGAGGGTTTACCAAAAAAAAATAGAGCTCTAACCACATTTGTGTTGCAGCTCTGGGTGCACAGGGCAGCGTCTCCCCCCCACCCCAGTTTTGAGGCAGCCCCAAGGGGCAAAGAGGGGCAAAGAGGAACCCCTTTGCCCTCAGTCATTCATCTGCTGGCCTGGAAAGGAACAGGAAGGGGGGGGGTTCTCAACTGCACCCCAAAGTTTGGGTAAGTGAGGGGGTTGGCAGCGGAGCCTGGCCCCTCCCTGCACCCTGGGGGACCCTCAGGTGAAGCATCCCCCAGCTCCAGGTTATTCACAGTGTGATTTGCTGCTGGGAGGGGTTTGCAGGCAGCCTTCATCCATCAGCTCCGTGCAGAGTTTGCATTCCCCGGGCAGTGCACCCTCGCACGGCCGCGTGCTCTCCTCTGCTTCCTTTTTGCATCCCACCCTCCCCAAACCCCAACGAAATTACGTGCCCCCGGATAAACCTTTCATCACAACATCGTCCCAGATCCCACAAATCAAATAATGCAATAAATTATCCATCAGGAACCCCTGCTCTTCCCCCCCTTCCCCTCCCTTTGGGTACAGAACCCTCAGGGCTGCACACCCACCCCATTTCCAGCACCATGCTCATCACGCAGTCGTGTCCCCCCCCCCCTTTTTCTGGTGACACCCCCCCTTACTTCGCTGCCAATGTGGCACAGGGGCGGCAGCAGCTGCAAACATTGCAGCGGAGTTGGCAAAGCGTGGGGGGGGGGGGGTGGGGAGGAGTGTTGTTCTTGTTGTCATCAGCGTTATAGTTTGAGCGACGCTCGGGCCCATGTATTGATAACTGTGTGACATGGCGCATTGTTCTGACACTGCAGTGGAAGCAGAAACCATTTCTTAGGGCTCCTTGCTCCTTTCCCCCCCCCCTTTTTACCCCTCTTTTTCCTCCTTTTCCTCTCTTTTTCCTTTTTCCTCTTCTTTTTTCTTTTTCCTCTTTTTTTTCTTTTTCCTCTTTTTTTTCCTCTTTTTTTCCTTCTTCCCCTTTTTTTTCTCCTTTTCCTCTATTTCCTTTTTTTCCTTTTTCCTTTTTTCCTTTTTCTTTTTTCCTCATTTTTCCTCTCTATTTTCCCTCCTTTTCCTCTTTTATCCTCATTTCCCTTTTCCTTTTTTTCCCCTCCCTTTCCTCCTTTTTCCCCTTTTTTCTTTTTCCTTTCCCCCCTTTTTTTTCTTTTTCCTTTTTCTCTTTTTCCTCTCTTCTTTTTCATTGTTTTCCTTTTTCCTCTTTTTCTCTTTTTCCCCTTTTCCCCACTTTTCCTCTTTTTATTTTGTCTTTTCCTCTTTTATTCCCTTTTCTTCCTTTTTCTCCTTTTCTTCTCTTTTTTCTTTTTTTCTTCCTGTTCCTCCTTTTCCTCTCATTTTTCCCCTTTTATTTTTTTCTTTTTTCCTCTCTTCTCTTTTTTTCCCTCCTTTTCCTCTCATTTTTACCTTTTTCCCCTTTTCTTTTTTTCCCTTTTTTCTCTCTTTTTTTCTTCTTTCCTTTTTTCTTTCCTCTCTTTTTCTTCTCTTTTCCATTTTCTTCCTCTCTTTTTTTCCCTTTTTCCTTTTCTTCCTCTCTTTTTCTCCTATTTTTCCTTTTCTTCCTCTCTTTTCCTTCTCTTTTCCCTTTTTTTCCTCTTTTTTTCCCTTCTTTTTCTTCTTTTTTTCCCCTCTTTTTCTTCCACTTTCCCTTTTTTCTCACCTTACATTTTTCCCCCTTTTGTTTCTTTAATTTCAGACCCATTCTCCGCAGCACTAACTGGAAAAAAAAAATCCATCTTAAACTGGTAAAAACAGACAGGTCGAGACCTTTCTGTTAACAATCCTCCACTCCATCCTTGAAATCTAAAGTAGTGAAGGATTTTGCGGAAAATAATGGATCATTTTCCCATTTACCCACGATTCAAGGATTAATAACTAATCCCATCAAAGGACATCTGCTTAGATTGTTCCTTGTCAGTGAAAGTAAATAGAGCCTTTTAGTCTTTAGACCTGAACTCCTCTGAGGTCATTATGCCGAGGGAACCTCCTACGAGTGGCTGCTTTCTCTTTCGCTCCCGCTGTGCCCAACCCTGGAGGGAGAAAGCAAACTTTGCTGGTCCTGAACATAAAGGTTACGTGCTAGAACGGGGCAGGCCTCTACGAGAGGCCAATAAGCTGAGACCCTGCTCTCCTTTTGGGGTGGGCGAGGGCAGGAAGATGCAGCCCACGCTGCCCTGCTGCTGCTGCACCCCCAGCCCAAGCTCCCTTTTGTGTTTAACGCTTTGGGTGTTTTCACTCTTGGGGTTAAAGGAAAGGAAACTGAGGGCACGCGTGGGTCTGAGCGCACAGAATGTGAGAGTGCAGAAAATACTGGGGGTGTAAGGAAGGATGCACACGAGAAGGGCTGGAGCAGAGGTGTGGGGGTCAGGGGGAGGCACAGAGCCCCAGGGTGGGCAGTGCTGACAGTGCAGGGGACAGGGATTGAGGGAGCAAGACCTGGAGGAGGACAAACTCCTTCCTCCACCCTGGGCTGTGGCTGCGTGGTGTGCTCCAAAGGTTTCCCAAGAAATGCTGCTTTAAGGAGATGGTTGGGCAGAGCCTTTACCTGAAGGATGCAGGAGGGGCCCTCCCAGCTAAGCCAAAATGTGACCCAATGGCCCCAGGTGTTGGAGCCTCTGCCTGGAGGCTTCTACCTGCAGCTTTAGAAGGGGACTGGGGGGGAAACAGGACCCCCAGCAGTGACATGGAGGGCACCTGGGGCCACAGGCACTCGCTTCATCTCCTTATGATGGGGCAGAAAAAGGCAGCAGTTGCAGCGAGGAACACGTGTGCCATTTATCCTGGGCATCTCACATTTCAAATGAGATGTTTTCTGACTCTTTTTTTTTAATTATTATTATTATTTGCTTTCCCCTTCTTGCCAGAACACGGCTGAGCATCCAAAGTCACATCCTCCTTCACCAACACCAGCAGTGGGTTTTGCACTTTGGGAAACCTTCCTGAGAGACATGGACAGCGAGAAATGCTGCTCGACCCTCTCCTTCACACACAAAATTGAGGGGGGGTCCCAACGTGGGGTCCTTACCCTCAAACCAGTGCCTGCTCTGGGCTACGGAGGGGAACTTTTGGAGCCAGGATGGGCCCCACTGTGCCAACCTCCATCGTTGGTAACGCAGGCACTGGCTCAGGCGAACAATTGCAGCAGCAGAGCCAGTGGGAGTTCAAAAGGAGCGGCGCTGAATGAAACGATGGCAATTTCGCTTATTTTCTGCCGCTCAAAGGTGCACGCTGGGAATGTTGAAATATCCTTGTTATCCCCTTCAGTACCTAGGGAACATTCTTTTTAACGAGCGGGGCCGTAATCAGGCCGCGTTCGTGCCAGGCATCCCTTACGAACAAACGGCGTTCTCCAAAAGGGCCGTCCAGATCCCATCCAAAGCCCTTTCGAGGCAGGAGAAAAGGCATCTATCTATCTGCCCACCAGAGAGCTCTGGGCAGCTGGATGAGCTGGGAGATGCTGGGGACATATCGCCCCGATGTGATGAGATCAAACGGAGCTCCCTTCAGCCTGGAGAAGGAGCCTCGTTTTATTTGCATTACTCTGCAATTGAGGGATGAAGCGAAAGTGGGAATGGGGATAACGTTGCACTCCGGGCTGTGGTGGTCTGAATTTGTTTTCAAGCTCCAGCCTCCTTGCCCTTTGAAGCCCAGCATGGAATGAGTTTAGCTGTGGTTTGGCCTTTGGGTTGAACCGTAGTCCCCATTGCAGGTAGGAAAGCCTCGCTGGGGAGCAGCAGGAGGAAGGCGTGAGGCTGAGGATGCATCCGTGCCCTTCCATTCTTGGCTGGGATGGAGCAGAGCGCGCAGTGCAGAGCATCTCTGCTCTGTCCTTCCGTGCTTGCTCGAAAACGCTTCTTTTTGGTTGCAATTTTCCCCGCTGTGATGCTGAAAGGGTGACACGGCACGGCCCCAGGGGCTCAAAAATGCCTGCAGAGTCCCACAGCTCGCAAAAAATCAGACATAAAAGAAGTGCAGTGCAGGGGGTGGGGGTTAAGTCACCCAGCTCCAGACCCTTCTCCCTCTCCCCAAATCCTCTGGGCTGTGAAGCTGCTCGGATTCCCGTGCCCCGGCATTTGATGCTGGCTGGGATTTCCAGCATGACCTGAACTCTGCCGTCACAGCAATAGGAGCTGTTGGAGGTGGGTGCGTGGAGCACACGGAGCCACACATGCTCCTGCGCTCCTCGGTACGAATACCCCTAAAGCCAAAAAAAAAAACCATCTGTGGCGTTTCTCACAGAGCTCAAACCTCTCCCAAACGGAGCCTCCATTGGCAGGCAAGAAAAAAAATGCAGGATTTTCCCTTAAAATTCCCAAGCTGTTCCACGCCGGGGCCCTGCACGTGTGCGGCTGCGTTGATTCAGAGCTCTGTGCGTGCACCTTGAGTGCATTTATGTGTTCCCCCCCTCCTGAAGTACTCAGCCCCCACATTTCAGCCTTCTGCCCTATGCAGAGTCCAGCAGGGCTTGGGGAGGAGGGGGCTTTGCAAAGCCCCCAACGGAATGAAAAGCTCGGGACCCCCCCCTGAGCTCCGCACGGTGCAATGTGGGCATTTCACAGTGCACCCCCCAAAAAATAAAAGAGCCCAGCGCTGGATCAATTCAGGGCCGAATTGAGACGTCGCTTTAATTGCGTTTCGATCGTTCTCTCTTTTGTACGGTCTCCAGAAGTGTTTTGGAAGTCGCCCCGCAGAGATGGGCTCCCAGTGCGGTGCCCATAGACCCCGCAGAGCATCGGGCGATGGGGCTCTCCCCCATCCCTGGATATGACTCTCCCCATCCGGCATTCAGGGGTGAAATTCTCTTCTATTATCGGGGATAACCCCTCTCTTCCCCCCTCCTTTTCCCCCTTTTCCCCCCCAACCTCGCTGCCGGGAATTTGCCTTCCCGAGTACTTAAATCGTCACCATCATAAATGTGAAGCCACCCGCTGTTTCTTTCTTTCTTTATATATATAGATATATATTTATATTTCTGAAATAAAGCCCACGGAGGTGTCCGGACCGAGGGCGAACGATGCTTAAAAATAAAAAATTAAGAGCATTTGTGAACCCAAAGGGGGAACAAAACTCTTTCGGCTGCGGGCAAAGGCACCGCCGCTTCCCCCAGTGATGGCAGAGGGAAATCCGAACGATGCGATGATTTCTCACCCCCCCCCCAACCCCTCCTCGTCCACCCCCCCCCCCCCCAACCCAGACACACAGTTCTTAAAAGCCCAGCAGCTGAGAAAAGAAAGCGAACCCAAAATTAGACGGGTGCGGCGGCCGATCCAGGGCTTGAAGGCGAAAGTCGCCCATCTCTGTTTCGGAGAGAGGAAAAAAGCGAAGAGATCCGAGGCTGTAGAACACGGGGGAGGGGAAACTCGGGGCTCCGGGAGTGGGGGAGGACATTTCGGAAGGAAAACGCTGCGAATTTGGCAGGAGAGAGGGAAGGGAGAGATTTCTTTTTCCTCCCCTTTCCGAGCTGCGTTTCGAAACTCAACGGGGAGGTCCGCAGAAAGTCGCGGCTTCGTTCCCCGCTGATAAATAAGAACCGAATCAAAATATAAAATGATTTTCGGGTATAGGAAGGTCCTTCTACCTCTCGCCGTGCGGGGAAATTCCCTTTTTTATTATTATTTTTTATTATTATTTTTTTTTTTTAGGGGTTTGGGGAGGTGGGGGACGTTGACAGTTAAACGGAAAAGACAAAAAGAAATCGGATCAAATAATCAAATCCTGGAGGCTGAGGAACGGATGAGGGATGGGGCATAGGAATGCAGCGAGCAGAGACCCGCACGGAGCTGGGCAAAGCGGCACAGCCGCCGAGCTAAGCAAATTCATCCACGGAAGGGCTTTTCCTAATTAAAACAATAATTGCCCCCCCCCCCCCCCCCCCTCCCCGCACTCCGCAATTGATTTGCTCCGTACGACCGCGCATGAAATGGGGTCGGGGAGGGGGGTGGGGGTCCGGGCTCGGTGCCCCCTTCCCAAAGCTCCTCTGGAGGCTGTTTTGGGGTTTTATCATTTCAAGCGGCTCGAAAACCCCACTCGTGGGAGGAGGAACGTCGATCCCCGCATTCAGTTCTTCGCTTTCGCGTTGGGGTTGGGGGCTGTCGGCGTTCGGAAGGCGAACCGACGCCGATGTTTAGGGAAGGAAATCGGAGCCCGGTCCAAGCGGAGAGTCAAAAGGGCATCGCTCTTCTTCGAGAGACCGAGGGAGGGTTTGGAAGAAGGGAGAAAAACGGAATCATTCCTCGACGACGGGGAGGGGGAAGAGCAGAGCCGCTGAAACTTCACGGAGAGCCGCGGAGGGGAACGCTGCCGATGCTCCCCACCCCCACCCCATCCCCCACCCCCCACCACCCTCGGAAGGGACCCCGAACCACCCCAAAAAAGCTTGAAGACGGCGGGTAACTCCCGGAGCAACGAGGGGAACTCGTGCGCCGGGAAATCACTGCTTTATTGGGTTCTCAAAATAAAATGGGATACGAGAAGGAGACGCTTCCCCCGAAATAACTCCTCCGAGAGATCGGGAGAAGCCCCAGGTCCCCCCCCCTCCCCCGCATCCCCCCAAAGCTGCCCGGGTTTTTAGACCCGAATCGGTTCTGCGGGTTCATCGCGAACGCTCTCGGTAATCTCGGAGCCCTCATTGCCTCCTCGGCTGGAGCGATAGGTTGCCATATTTGCATATATGGAAATGAGCTTCTAATTGCCAGGCCGCTCCGCTTTGCCGATCGATTCCTCGCAATACAGAGGTTCGGGAAGCTTTGAAATCTCGCAGCTCCCCTCCCCCTTTGCAGCTCCCCACCGCCTCCCACCCCCCCCCCCCCATCCCCTCCCCCCCCTCGGCCGCCTCCCTCGCGCTGGAGCCGTCTCCGCATTTGCATCGCAACTTTTTAAAATATAACACGTATACTTTACGTATAGGCTACGTGGAGGCTCCTCGGCCGCTCCTATATATCCTTACGCCGGGCACGGCCCCCTCTCCTCCGGCTTCGGCTCCGGCCTCGGGGCCGCATACAGAGGACCCACGCCCGCACCGTGGGATGCAGAGGTGGGGGCAAAGCGAGCCGGGCCGGGCCGAGGGAGGAAGGGTGGAGGGGTGCAGGGATGCGGGGATACAGGGGAGGGGGGCAGGGATGCGAGGATACAGGACAGAGGTTCAGTGATGCGAGGATGCGGGGATGCGGGGATACAGGGATGCGGGGATGCTGGGATGCAGGACAGGGATGCAGGGATGCGGGGATGCAGGGAAACAGAGATGCGGGGATGCGGGGATAGAGGTCAGGGATGAAGGAATGAAGGGATACTGCGGTTCTGGGCTACGCGGGTACATGTCAGGGATGAAGGGATATTGGGATCTAGGGGAGGGATGCTGGGATATGGGGCAAGGATGCAGGGCAGGACTGAGAGGACGGGATAGGGGGTAGCGATGCAAGATAGGGCGGTGCAGGCAAGCAGATGGGCAGCGCAGGCAGGGCGTGATAGGCAGAGTTGTAGGGCAGCACCAGCAGCCCCAACGGCAGCGCTGCCTCTGCCCCACGTCCCACGCCACGCGTGGAGACAGAAACCGGGGACAGCCCCGAGGACTGTGGGGGTGGGGAGGGGAGTTTGGGGGGGGGGGGGGGGGGATGCTGCCCAGAGCTGTGCCCCCTCTCTCCTCTCGGTTCCCCGGAGTCGTTGCGGGTGGGGCCCCCCCGGAGCCCCCGTGGAGCGTGTGCTCACCCGGCCCCGGAGCCGGACAAACAATGTGAGACTCGGAGGAACAAAAGCCTCGGGGCTTGGGTTGCTGAACACGTCTGAGGCCAGACGAGCCGCTCAATTTATTGGACTGGGTGAGAAAATAATAATAATAATAATAATAAAAGAAAATAGGGGGGTAAGACGGCGGAGGAGGAGGCGGGGGTGGGGGGGGGGCAGAGGGATCTGTCTCTCGAAGCGTCTTTATTAGGGACCGAGGGCGACGGCAGCGCTGCGGGGACGGGATGAGGATGCTCCGGGAGCCTGGGGGGGGTTGGGGGGGGGTCCTGCTCCTGCTGCCCGTCTGCACAGGACTAGGGGCGCGGGCTGAGCCCCCCCACTTCCCGCAGTCGTCCGCGGAGCTGAGCTGGGAAAGTTTGAGAAGGACCGGGCAACGGATCGAGAGAGACCTCCCGGTGCCGTGAACCCCTCCGAGCTCCGATCCCCCAAAATTTCGGGGCGGGGATGGAGGTTTGAGGTCTCCTCGTCGCCAAGGAAGGGAGGCCCGTGCTGGGAGAGGCTGTGCAAAATCCGCCAGTTCCAGGTGCCCTCATTCGCTTCCCCCTCTTTGCCCCACTCGTGCACAACCAAGTGCCGACCCTGGAGGGCAGAGATGCTGCTGGAGGGCGTGGGGGGGAGGGGAGAAGGGGGTCCGTGCTCAGCCCGGGACCGCTCACGGGGCTCCCCGAGTCCCCCAGCGAGCGAGACGGGCCGCACGCAGCGTGTCACCTCGCGGGGACATTCACGCAGGTGACATGGTGGCCGAGCCACCCTTCACCCCAATCCTCCCCCCCCCCCCCCCATAAGCCGGAATACGCCCGCGGTTCCTCCCCGCGGTCCGATTTTGGGGCTTGAAATAGGGAAGCGACCACGGCAGCGCGTGGGTCGCCGCGTCCGCAGCTCTTCGTGGAACGGCACATCCCCGTGGGTGCGTCCGAAGAACCCCCTCCCCAACCCCAACCCCCCCTCGGGTGGTCCCGATCTGCTCCGTCCCATCCCCGGCTCCCCTCCGCAGGGCAGCACATCTGGCCAGATGTGGGCGGCCCGGCTCTGGCTTTTTTTTTCCTCTCCTCACGGCTTTTCCAACCAGAACCGAATATAATATATATATATATACACCGAATATAATATATATATATACATCGGTTTCTTTTCTCTTATTTTTCAATTTTATTTTCTATTGATCTCAGAAACGCTCCTCCCCGCGGCGTGTCCTTAATTCTCCACTCGGGCGTGGGGAGATCGTGCCTCGAGCGGGTGGAAAAAAAGGGCAGCGGGCTGCACCTCGGTTATTGCGCCGAGCAGACCCCCAAAACCTAGCCCTCGGATTTCATATCATTTTATTTCAACTCGGAGATTGGGGCACGCTTTCAAGCCGGCGATCTTCTAACCGTCCCTGAAGCGTACTCGGTCCGCTCTGCCGCTCCTCGCGTTTGTTTGCGTTTTTTTGTCTGCCTTTCGAGTTTGCGTGGGGCGACTTTGTGGAAAAGCAGCAAACCATGGAGGAGGGGGGGGGGGGGGGGGGAGAGGGGGGGGGTTTCATTTGCTAATGAAACCCAAAACACACCCGGGGAGTCTCCCGTAGATCGCTCGTGTCCTCTCGCCCCGGGACTCCTCCAGAATCGCGGCGACGTCGGTGTAAAAAGCTCGAGGAGAGCAGAAGTTTTGAACGCGGTGCGGTCGGTTCTTCTTCGGGAGGTTTTTGAGGGGTTACGCATCCCGGAGAGAGGGGGTTTAAAAACGACGGGTTGAGGCTCTTCCTTTCTTTCTTTTGTTTCTCGATTCGAAGAAAGGAGAATTAAAAGGAAGGGAATCTGAAAAATCCGCCTGGTAGAGGGTGGGAATGGGGTGAGCAAAGCCGCCGTGATAACGTCCCCGGACCCCAACCGTAATCCCTCGTAACCTCCCCCCCCTCCCCCCCCCCCCCCCACCATTAGATCCCAGTAACCCCGTTCCCTGCTGTCCCCGCAGGACCCGGCCCCACGTCGAGGGCCCGGAGCTGCTCCCAACCCCGGAGCGGATCCCCCACGCTGCCCACGGCCCGAGTGGGTGTAGGGGAAGCGGGGGACTCGAGAGGAGAGGGGTGGGCGATGCCCTCGGTCGCGGTTTTGCCCCCGAGAAAGGCTGGAAAGTGAACGTGGGGGGGGGCGGGGGGAGGAAGGCACTGAGATCTCGAGCACCTTCGGGGGTGAGGAGGAGGAGGGTGGAGGTAACGCTGCGGGCCTGGAGAGGGGAGATCCCTCTAAAGAGGGGTCGGGGCTGCCCCTAACTCCTGCCGGGGGTTCCCCACCTCCCCCTGCCGCCCCCCCCCCAGGACCTCGGTTTCCCAGCAGCACCTCTCCGCCTGCCCTTGGCCCCCGGCCGTAGTGCTCGCATAGAAGCGAGGGCAGAGGCTCCAGGTTACCCAGTGTGGGAAACTGGGAGGAGGGGGTCCTGGGGGTCGGGGGGGGGGGGGGTGGGAACACTGCCCTGATGTCTGCATGCAGGAGGTGATGCTCCCTCTAGACGACCATTGAATCGCGAAGCCCCGAACCGGGCTGGTTTTAAGTTATAATAATAATAAATCCGAGGCATTTTTAAGAGAACAGAAAGAAAGAAAAAAAATCCAAACAGGCCATTTTTGTTTGAGGATAAACCGCGCTATTAATTTCGACGCTATCTCTTGCGATAAGAGGGGAAATAAAAGGGTAATTAAGAAGAGAGCCGGCGGGGTCAGAACAACGGCAATAAAAGCAGCGTCTGCGGTCCTCTCTCGGGGTGTGCCACAACGAGGGGCTGAGCCCCCCAAGTCCCCCCAGGGTCGGGCAGTGGGGCTGGGGACGGAGGTGGCCGAAGCCGGTTGGTGGCAACGGGCGATGGATGGTGGCGATGGGCGGTGGTCGCAGTGCGAGGTGCTGGCTGCGGGGGGGCCGCTGCTGGGCTGAGAGCTCTGGGGACGGCTGCTCAGGGGTGGGGGTGGGGATGGGGGGGGGGATGGGGATGGAGGGGGGGGGGGGGGGACACAGGGACGGGGGTGAGGGGCGGCGGCGGCGCGTGAGAGCGGCCCCTCCCCTCCCATTGATAAAGCGATAGGCGCTGCGGAGGGGGCGGGGCCAAAGCGGGTGACGTCAGGAGGGGCAGAGCCAATGAGAGGCCGCGCTGAGGGCCGGGAGTGGGAAAGCATGAATGAAAAGTGCCGCGCTCCGCTCCCCCCCGGCGCAGAGGCTGCGGGCAGCAGGTAGGTGCCGTGCCGTGCCGTGCCGTGCCGTGCCGTGCCGTGCCGTGCCGTGCCGTGCCGTGCCGTGCCGTGCCGTGCCGTGCCGGTGCCGATCGGAGCCGGCTCGGAGCGCTCTCGGCTCCGCGCCCCCTGCAGTGTGGATCTTGTCCGAGAGAAGGAGGCTGCAGGTGGAGGAGCCGAGCGGAGCCCCTCGAGGAGAGGACTGCAGGTGAAGGAAGGAGTGAGGGATGCGGGATGCTGGGGGAGGGATGCTGGCGTGTGTCGTCCCCTCTTTTCCCCCCTCCCTTCTCCCCAGTTCCCTCCCCCCCCCCCCCCTCCCCCAACCCCTTTTTCACCCCCGGAGGATGGAGGTCGGTTAGCTCGGGAGGATGGAGGCACTGCGGGGATGCAGTTCCCCGGCGGTGGGAGGAAGGGTGAGGCCCGCAGGGGCATCCCCGGGCGGGATGCGGTTACCTCTCGGGGGGGGAAGGGAGAACGAGAGGAAAGAGGAACCTTCCGAGGAAGGTGGAGAGAGGGCTGCGGCTCCCGAGAATGGAAAAAGGGCGGTGGGAGGCCGGAGAGAGGCTGCGGGCACCCCGGCAAGCAGTGAGCAACACGCGGGGCCGACGGTGCCGAGCATCGGGCAGGAGTCGCTCCCTCCTTCCCTCCCTTCTCTCTTCCCTTCTTTTTCCATCGTTACCTCCGTTCATCCCGCCCGATAACCCCAGATCGGGGCTGCCTTCAAAGCGACCCGAGTTATTATTTATTTGAAGCGTCAGGCTTATTATTATTATTATACATATATTTTTGCAGCCGTTTTGTTTGGCGAGCGTTAAAACGCGTTCACGGGTGGGGGGAAACGTCTTTCACGCCTCATAAATGACGGGGGCAAATTCTATTTGCTTAGATTATTACCTCCTCGGACGTACGATTTTAGCAGAGCTCGGGGCTATTAAAAAAAATAAACCAGCAAAAACAACAACGCGGCCTTAATCCTCAGCACCTGCACAACAGCATTTCGTTCACCAACGAAAGCGATTCAAACTGGAAAAAGGGGCTCGATCCGGAAAGCAGGCTGCCTGTCTTGTAATCCTGCTCCAAATGGTGTTTCCGAGGGCCAGATTCTGCCCTTGCCACTGATGCTCTGCCTGGGTTGCAGACGCAGGGCCCCGCTGTAGCTGCGTGCTGGCGTTACGGATCCCACCGCTAATTCTTTGCATCTCTGTTTATTCGTTTTCCTCCCTCGTTCCCTCTCCAAAAGCCCAATGCCTGGAAGCCCCCTGGAGAAGAAGAGGTTGGCCTCTTTCTGCCGGTGCTGTAGACTCCAGGGGTTGGTTGTTATCTTTGGTTATCTAGCTGTATGAGTGGTGTCGATTCTTCATAAAGCTAGATAACCGAAAGTAAAAATAACCCCATTACACGCCTGAGGAGGATGTGGAGAAGAAAGGAAGAGGAGGAAAACCAGGAGGAAAAAAGAAAAGAAGAGAGAGAGAGAGAGAGAAGGGAAGAAAGAAGATAAAGGAAACGAGAGGCGGAAAAAGAAAGAACCGAGGGGGGAAAAAAAAAACAAAAGACAACTTTTTGAGACTGGAATGAAAACCGAGGTAGGATTTCATTATTTCTTTCTTTAAAGACCCCATTGAGACCCCATTTGTCTCCTGTGATGGTGGTTTTCCTGTGATCCTGGTTGTGTGCATGCAGAGGAAGCATCTCTCTCGGCGTTGCCGCCGTCCTCTCCTCGGCTGCTAACTATTATTGAATTAACAAAGTCAAACTTCCCATCAGATCACGAATTAAGCCGAAGTACAGGGACCCATCCTCAAGGATGAACTTTCATTGCGTAACCGCTCGCGTAGCGTCAGAGGACCCATAAATCGATACAGATTACCGCGCTGGATTATCTGTTTAATAAAGCAGCGTCCGAGCACTGTTTATTAATGCTTGTTTTGCAAATATGAACACTTCTTCCTTTTCTCCCTCCCCCCCCTGCCCTGTAATTTCCAATCTGTTGTCTATTTAGTTTCATTCCCTGACAGAGATAACTTGCTATCCGGATTAGAAAGAACGATGCGGGTGATTTGGAAAAATGGTTTCTTGCAGCTTTCTTTGTCGCTTCTATTTTTTATTTCCCTCTCTATCTGAGCGTTCCCTTCCCTCTTTTAACCCTCTGCCCACGAATGTTTCTCTGACTCGAGATTCCAGGATCAGGGATTTATGGAAATCCATTGCGTTTGCGGACGAAGCAGCGCGAGGCGGATGGGGGGAACCTGATTTTCTATTATCTCAATGCCAATTCACGCCAACCCTCTCTCCCTACACTGGGTCCTCTCTTGGCCTCTTCTTACGGGGTCTCGGATTTATTTATTTTTTACCTGCTCTGCTTTAGGAGGGGGCTGAGGGGTCAGAGATTTGTGCTGGGTGCTTCCCACCCACTGCCGTGGCCAAGCTGCCCAACGTGGCGACCCGTTGGAAAATGCCTTCGAAGAACACAAAGCTCTTTCGTGTGGGTCGGGGTATATGCATTGCATACGATCTCAGAGTGGTGACTCCGGGATGGGGGAGGTGGGGGGGCAGGGGGGGAAGAAACTCTTAATAATAAAAAATGTACATAAGCGATGGCTTATGAACTGATGTTGGAAAGGAGGATTGAGAGGATTGCAACTGAATGAAAAGCTCTCGGGAGAGGTGTAGAGAAGGAGCTGGCTTTTGGCCTAGGTTGGACCCGCTCGTTTTGCTCTTGTGCTCACCAGGACCTTCGTTATTATTATTATTATGCTTATTTATTTTTATTATTTTATTCATTTTTATTTTTATTTTTTTTTAAAGGGAGAGGGAGCGTGGAAGAAACTGCCCCTGGGACCTTGTGCAGGGGAAGGCTGTAGTTCGGGACGCAGCGTGAGAGATGAGGCGCGCTCTTATCATGACCTTAATTTAATAAACAAGACCTCTTTCACCTCCTCATCCGCAGCCCCATAACAACTCGGGGCATGTGCCACCTCCCTGCCCCCATCCCCTTGGGGACGGCTCCAAGAAACCCCCCCTGCCCACCCCGTCTGGGTGTGCCTGGGTGCTGCTCTTGTTCTGCAGCCTGGTGCTGGGGCAGAGGGACGTTTTCCATGTGCTCTCATTGTGTCCCTTGCTGGGAATGGTGGCACATCCGTGGCCGAGGGGATGTGACAGAGAGTGGAGGGATGGAGAGCGTTGAGTTTTGGTCTGTGGAGGGCTCCTATGTGGCTTGCCCTGTGCCTGAGCGTGGGATGGAGTTGGCTACCTGGCTTTGGTGGCAGCAGGACGTCACCGTGCTGCTGTCCCCTGTGAGCTGCCCGGTGCCACCGGTGGATGTTTGGGTGCGGGTGGGCATCAGGCACAGCTTTGTGTCCTTGTGCAAGCAGCTCACTGGGGAAAATGCACGGGGGTGAGGTGCTTTTATTGCTGGGGAGCAGCCACATACCACCCTCCATTGGCTTTGATCCGGGAGTGGGGGGGACGACAGTGCCAATCAGGGGCTGGGAGCAGCGTGCCATCGTCTTTTGGTTTTCCCAGGTGACCAATCGTGGTGGGCATGGGGATGAGGCGGCGCTGCCATAGGCTGTGGCACAATGCTGTCACCTGCTCGGCTCTAACAAAGGCATGGGCAGAGATGGGGCTGGTGACCTGGGACGAGGGCAAAGCTCTGCGGAGAATTCGGTGACCCGTGGGGCAGGGGATGCTCAGCACCCAACCCGTTCCCCATTGCAGGAATCACCCATCCAAGTGGGATGCAATCCTGCACTCCCAAATGGGAACCAATGTTCAACCGCCCCATTTCTCCCACTCTGTGGGGCTCGGGATGCCGTCATCCTCTCTCTGTCTTAGCAAAGCTTCTTTACAATCTCATTTTGTCGTAGCGTGGCCATCCTCAGGCCCTGGGGAGCTGGAACCCTACGTTTCTTTTCTTTCCTCCTCTCCCCACTTTGCGTGCTGGCGATGGGAGCCCTGTGTGCTGGTGTGACGTTGATCTAAATTGCAGCTTATATGTGGCTGTTTAAGCTTGCTTGGACACTGTGATTTGAGTGGTTAACACTCAGCGCTGTCTGCTCGCCTCTCCCTTGTGTCTCCCTAACTGCTGGAGACATTCGTGGGGGATACGCTTGCATGTTCTGGATTGAGAGATCAGCTCTCCGTGTCCCCTTTCATGCTTGAAGCAGTGTGGTTGGAACAGAAAAAAAAATAAAGGAGTAAAGGCGATGCTAATTCATCAGTGGGTCAATGAGTGATTAAGAACCGACCGATGTTGCTAGTGAAAAACGGTGATTTTCATTCAGTGCATCATTTTCACCTTGAAATATCCTAGGAAGGAACCTGAGAGTGACTTCCTTGGGGCTCCTGCCTCAGCGCTGACGCCAGGAGTGCAAAAATGCAGCGGATCAGCTTGTTCGCTCAGAAAACCCTTTGCACCCCTCTGTCTGCGGCTGCAGTGAGGGCACCCCATCTCTGACCTCTCTGCGGAGCAGATTTCTGCCTGCAGCAGATGCAGAGGTGTGAGGATGCGGAGAGATAACAGGGGGACGTGCAGCTCGTCGGGGTGAGCGCAAACTCTCAGCCCGATACGATTAAAAAGTAGTCCAAATCAGCAACAAAATCAGGATTGTTTTAATTCGAGGAACCGCTTCTCACTGAAGGATTTTTTCCCCTGGTTTCTCTGGCAATTTTAAAATGAAAACGAAGGATTTTTTGCATTTAAACAAATGGCTGAAGCCTTCCGAGGTCTCCAGCCCTCCCCATCCCCGCCGTGACCCCATGGGTCTCTCGTGCTATGGGCAGGTGGGGAAAAGTGCAGTCACAAAGAAACCGTGTGTGTGTCTAAATGCAGGAATATCTGTGTTTCGAACCCCAAGTCATTGCAGCAGGGTTGCAGTGCTGATGGATGGCTTCTGGTGATGCTCATGAAGGAGTGGTGGGATTTTTGGGTCTATACCTCGTCCCGTTCCCAAGGCGGTGCCTTTGGCAGTGTCAGGTCCGTGTGGGTCTGCTCTTCATTGTCCTGGGGATGCGTCTTTGTGCTGGGAGCAGCCGTTCCTCCCCAAATAATCAGGACTCCCCAAGCCCTGAGGGTTTTCAGGGATGTGATTTTCACGTTAGGATTATGACAAAGTGTCTGAGTGGGTGCGTTGAGATGCTGGAGGAACCAAATCAGGCCCTGTTGCGTTTTGGCAGTAGGAACAGCAGCTTGGGGCCACGCTCTGCATGAGCTGTGTGCTGCTGAGCTCTGTCCCCTCTGCAGATTTGGGGCTTTGCAGTGCTCTACAACAGGGCTTGCCATGCCCTGCAGTAACTCTGGGATGTCCAGTGCTACTTTTTCCCATACAGAGCATATAAAACAAGAGCAATGAGGGGTTTTCTCCAGTCCTACCCCCTCAGCAAGCCAATGTAGCACATGGCATCCACCAAATGGGAGTGGACGGGTGCCCTGGGGGGACAGCTGACGGCGGCAGGGAGGAAAATGCTGAGCTAGGAGCTGGTGGGGCTGGGGAGGTCTCTGAGATGCTCTGAGGGTGATTGGATGCGAAAGCAGAGCCTCTGGCAGCCTCCCTGCTCCTGTGCTGCAGGAGGCTTCACTGGCCTGGGTCGATGTGACAGCACTGCCATCGAGAGAGTGGCCTTAAAAACAGTTCCAGGGCCATGTTCTGGTTTGCCCTGCAGGATTTTTAAGGATGGAGATAGCAAAGTGTGCGTGGCAGCTCTGTTCTCTGCCTTCACGGAAAGGGGATGGCTGCTGGCTGGGGGACATGAGAGCAGGCAAGCGTCTGCAAAGAGGTGGTTGCCACGATGGGTTTTGTAGGAAGAGATGGGCAGTGTGATGAAAGCTGAATCACAGGTCGCCGAGTGCTGCAGTCTACGAGGGTGGGAGCAGCTCCTGGCTAAATGTGCTCCGATCAGCGGTCTCGTGCTGGTGTAACATGAGGATTTGCCCTGCTGCTGCTGAGAGCCAGTGCTCGTGGCTACGATGCTGAGCTGTGTAATCCCTAAGCTGTGGCTTCTGACAGCCCTAGGAGGTGTAAAAAATCATTCTAATTCCACTTTCAGGGCTTTTGGTGTCACCAGGGCAGGGACAAAGGGGGCAGTGCCAAGTGTGCGTGCACTCAGCCTCAAATCCCTGCGCCCAGATCTTGGGAAAAATGTGATTAGTAAGTGCTGGGGATGAGCATGGGTGGGTGTGATGTGGGCATCACCCACCCCAAAATTGTTTATTATGGAGGAAAAAAAATGTGTGTGTATATATATATATATATATATATATATATATATATATGTATATATATATCTGTCCTTGGATCCATTCTGTTCCCTTTGAAAGACTCTGCGTGGGTAACAGGGAGGAGATGGAGGACCACAGGACTGTGATTCCCTTTTGGAGGCATTGAGTGCTCCTTGAGAAGGAGGAAGAGCTTCCCTCGAGGTGCTAGCTTTGTTCCAGCCCTTCCTTCTGCTCTGCCTTTCAGCCCCATACCCTGCGACTAGAGCTGATGGGAGCTCTTTTTCTCAGGGAAAGGAATTGTGTCTTTGGATGACCTGGAAGAGCTCTCTGGAGATGCATGTGGAGTTGATGGGAAAGGCGTGGGGAAGTGAGAATGTAACTCTGGCTGCTGAGGGGTAGCAGGGACGGAGTGTTCCTGGGAGCTGGGGTTGATGCCATGCAGAGCATGATCGTGTCCAGGGGCTTGTGAGTGCTGCAGAGGATGAATGGTCCCCCAGTGCAGTTTCCTCCCTTCTCCACTTTGGTTTGGCCTCGAATAGCCAAAGCCAGGAGAAACCTGTTCCCTATTAAAACATACATATAAAAAAAATAATAATCAAGTTTTATCTCAAGGCCGTTCCTTTCCAGAAGGGTAGGGTGCTTTCTGGAGCACGCACTGCTCACGGCTGCAGAACCCACTGCTACGAGGCTCTCCGCTTTACGGGTTGCCATGGAAAACTGGGATTATTCAGCTTGTGCATGGGCAGAGGGGGCCAGCACCATCGTTTTGAACACGCACCGTGCTGGCCCTGGTGGGAGCCTCGGCATCCTCCGTGCTCTCCTCCCGCAGCCCCAGCCCCTTGGCTGGGCTCTTATCTCCAATAATCCTCCCATAAGAGGGCTTTCTGCTTGTTATGACACCCAGTGAAAGCGTGGGAGAAAGATCCTTTCTTCACCCTTGTCCTCCGCAGCCAGCCACTAGCCTGAATGGGAGGCTTTTTTGTGTCCCTGTGTGCCTGACTAATTGAGCTGAAGGACTTGCGTCTGGAAGGGCTTGAAAGGGACTTTTGTTGCCGCTGCAGAGTTTGTGGAAGGCGAATGAGCACTGCTTTCTTAGGGGAAGCGGGTCCTGGGCAAATTTGACTCTCGAGTGCTCACGCCTCTGAGTTCTTTGGGAAAATTAGAGAGAGAAGAAAAAAAAAAAAAAAGGGTGGTGGGCTTGCTTGCTTGCTTGCTTTTTTTTTTCTCAATGAAAAATGGAGTCCGACCCCCAGACGCTTTGTGTGGTGGTTTGAAAATAGGGCTGGAAAAAGATGAGAAAAATCATGGTTTCAAAATGACCGCACCACAGCCCCTGTTCCTTCTGCTCCCTCGGGGCTGACATTCGAAGCACAAATCCCATCTATGACCTTGGGAAGAATTGTGGTTCCACCACCCAGCAGCACTTCCCAGCTGTGTTCTGCCCCACGAGTGGCCACCAAGTACTCCAGGCACTGCCCACACTCCTCAATTTGCTGCTTCAAAATCCTCTTTCCCTTTTTGCTTTTGCCGTGATGGGAAGTCCTCGTGCTCCAGGTGCTCTTCTGAGGGCATGGGGTTGTCCCATGAGCGCTGTCCGTGCATGATGGGATGAGCAAGCGCTCGGTGTTGCCACAGGTTGCTCCATGCACGACGATTTCTATTTGCCTTTGCTCATTTCTCATGACATCCTCATCCAGGATGGAGAGAAAACCGAGGACGTGAGGCAGAATGCAGCCAGGCTTTCTGACAGCAGTGCCTATGGCCATTGGTGCAAGTGGGAGAGGCTGCTCAGCTTCCCAGTGTCTCACCCCAGGCACGTTTCCCCTCACCATGCACCTTTATAGGCATTTTCTTGATGCTGCTGGAGATGGTGAATCGACAGAGCTGGAAAATCCAAACAAGGACCAAGGCCTCGCATCCTCCAGAGGTGGTCATCCAAAATCGCTCATCTTTTCCTCCCCCTCTGACCACCAACTTCTGCAAAAAAAGGTTTCCCTTAACGCCTCAGTGTAAAATTTTTCTTCCTTTTTCTTTTTCCTTCTCTTTAGCATTTTTCTTTTTCTTTTTTCTTTATCCTTCTCCCCCCAGTATATCATTCTCCAAGCTGCCAGGCTGCGCTCCTATCAATGTAGATCAACGTGTTCAGTTTGCCAGTGGGATTCTGGCACGAAAGAGGCTGGGAACGTTTTGGGAAGATGACTTTCAATGGTGTGGGATGGAGGCTGCGTGTCTTGGGGTCCCCATGCCCCACAAGGCTCTGCTTTGTGCCTCAGGGCCAAAGAGGCATTGGGAAACAGAGCAGAGGGGTGCAAGGCAGGTGAGGATGGCTTCTGATGGGATAGAGGAGGAGGAGGAAGGAAAAACGAAGAGAATAAGCAGGAGTTCCTTCAATAATAATAATAATAACAGTGAGAACAGTGCCTAATGCTTTTTCTCCGTGACTCAAGGGGGAAGGAGGGGGGGTTATAAAGTCGATCAATTTTCCCACTGTGCTAAAACCGTGAACTCTCCTTTCAGTTGTCTCCGCTCCTCCCTTCTCTGCAGCACCGGGGATGCCGCCGACACCAGGTATGTGCTAAGCAAGTCCCACCCCGTCACCATCCCCTCCTAAACGACAATTTACGCTCTATTCATGCGCTCCGAAGGAAGCACGGCAGAAGTTTGCTTCCTCAGCGCCCGTGATGTGATGATGATGCTGCTGCTTCTTAGTCATTAGCCATAAGTAGCTGTTGGAGCCGGGACGGCTGCATCCACCAACCTCCCTCCTCCGACTGCGTTTGCAGTCATTTCCAGTCAATTCATAGGAAAAAAAAAAAAAAAAGAAATATCGGAAATTAGGTTTAAGAATGAAAATCCCCCATCTACAGTTTTCTGGAGTCACAGATATAGTTGGAAATCGGGGCCGGAGCTGAAGGCAACCGGAGGAGGTGCACTCATGCCTATTAGATTCCCAGCTAGAGGACAGAGGATAAATACAGAAACCCACATCACTGTTTTATTTTTATTCCTCCCTCATCCTTTTTTTTTTTTTCTTTGTCTAAGGAGGGGTTCACTCTTTGATTTCTTTCTTTTTGACACTCGAGGCTTGCAGAAATGCTTCGCCTTTCCTCTCGCGACGCGGCCCGAGAGAGCGCATTCCAACGCACGGGAACGCGATATTATTATCGCTAATCAATAAGAGCGAAGCAATTAACGACTCAGCGCGTGCATCTCAGCCCCCTGCAGCAGGCACGGGGCTCTGCCCTGGGGCTTTTGCTTCGAGCCCAGCGTGGCCTTGGCGTCCTTGGAGCATCCCAGGCGGACTGCGGCATCGTCGCATCACAGCCACGGTTTACCACGTTCTCCCAGGCGATAACACCATGAGAAATGGCATCACGTACTTCCTTTGATTTACCCCTTTTTTTTTCTTCTCCCTGATGCCAAATATATGTAGAAAGAGAAGGCTGGAATTTCACAGATGTATTTTTTTTTTTTGGCTAGGGACGATGGGACGGTGGCTCCGTGCCATCCTGGCTGCGAACAGCCAAACCTTGGAGGGTACCACCACCCATACACCACAATGATGTATTTCACATCTGTTTCATAGCAGCCTGATTTTTTTTTCATTGTTTCCCACCCCCTGTCCCCCTTTTTTTTTCCCTTTTCCTTTTTCTCCTTCCATTTCTGCATTTCAGCCTTTGTCTCATCTCTCCCACCAGCGTCTAACGAAGGGGCAGCCACTCCCACGCCAATGGGGTTTTTGTTGTTCTTGTTTTCCTGGTGCTTTGTTCCCCCTTTCCACCCTCCCCATGGCCCTCGTCCCATGCTTTTGGGGACCCCAGTGATGAGGGCACGGGGTTGGGGTGCCTGGGGAAGAACGGAGAAGCACAAAGCCCGTAGCGCGACGAGGGCTCTTGTTGTCATGGTTGTGTGCGAAAGAGTTAACCCATTAGAAATTCTGAGCCCTTCTTCCGATAGTTAAACCTGATTTGCATGCATTTGCATAATGAATGTCATTTGCATTCCTGGAGGTTGGCTACTTCTGTGGGAAAAGTCAAAGCGGGATTGCAGGGAGGGCGAAGGGGGGGGGGGGGGGGTCGGCAAAGAAAGGAGGGAAGATTTCCCCGCGCCCCACGCGCATCCCTGCCCCCTCCGCTGTCCTCGCCCGAACACTGCATGGCTTTTTTTTTTTTTTTTTTTCTTTTCCCCCCATTTTTTCCCCCCTCGATGCCTTCCTGCCTCTCCCTTCCATAGGACGCATAAAGCCAAGGGCGGATGGGCCGCGTCGAGGCAAGCGCATCCTTCCCGCTTCCTCCCTCCTCCCCCCCGCCCCCCTTCCCCTCCTTTAATTTCCCCCTTCTAATTCCATCTTGGCTCCTCTTCCCAGCACCCTCGTACGCAGGGGGCTGCGGCCCTCTCCCTCCCCTCTCTGTGGGTGCATGCGTGCTGGAACGGTAGCGGAAAGGGAAAAAAAAGGTGCGAGCCACCATTTTAGGCAGCCGACATAAAATGGCCGATCCTTGCTTGTGGATGCAGCCGCCCCACATCCCTGCCTCCTATCCCAAATCCCACCCGTGGCCCCGCATCCCACCATGGCCCCACATCCCACTCGTGCCCCGTGTGCTCATCCCAGCCTCGTTCAGCCTCGTTTTCCCTTTCCCACCCATGGTGTTCACCCCAGCATCACCCCCAAATCCTCTCCTTTTGAATCGCTTCACATTTCCGCAGCAGGGATGAGACCAACGTGAGCGTCTGGTCCTTTCTACGAGGTTTTTCGGGATGATCATTAAACGTTGCTCCATGTCAAGGGGGATATTTTTGTTTTGTTTTGTTGTTTTTCCAAACCATCTTGTAGTGGCTTCAGCCCACGTTTGTATTTTCACGTACTGCAGAAATATTAACCAAGCGGCTGTTGGATTATTTTTTTCCCTCCTTTTATTGGACTGGAAAAATTCCCTGCCATGAGAAGGTTCAAAGATGGGGCGGTGGGAAGGGGGGGAAAAATAATATCGGCACAAAACACAACCAAGGCCATCCTTGCACGGCACTCTGTGAGTGGCTGCTGGGTTTTAGGCGGTGATCTCGGTGCTCTGTGAGGTTGCGTTGGTACTTCCTAATTTCTCCCTATCTGTTGCCATGAGAGCAAGAAACCTGGAAGCCTGAATATGTAGAATGAGCTGAACCCCAGATCTTGTTGTTTTGTTGTTTTTTTTCCCATTGGGTTGGAGCATGAGCTCTGCCACCCCGTGCCCATTTTGAAGCCTAGGTGCCCCACGTAGGCGCTGATCCCTCGGAGGTGATCCAGCACATTCAGCCCCGCGCGTGCAGGAATGGGAACTCGTTTCCTAACGCTTGCAAAAATGCACTAAGGCTCTTAGCTGCTCAGCTGAGCTGGGGCTGCTCAGCTGATTTCTCACTGCTTGGGTTGG
The DNA here is from genome assembly GCA_023055505.1 of Callipepla californica brunnescens. Taxonomy (NCBI): domain Eukaryota; kingdom Metazoa; phylum Chordata; class Aves; order Galliformes; family Odontophoridae; genus Callipepla; species Callipepla californica. Next base: position 22,346 of record JALIRH010000227.1, on the reverse strand, counting down.
GGGGGAGGGAAGGTGGATTTTTGTGCCTTTTTTTCGTTATTTGTGCTGGGACGCGGACGTGGACTGGAGGATGGAGCTTTGGCATCACTGCTCTATGTTGCTGAGCCTCCATCCTTGGCTTATTGCTTCCTTACCTCTGCTCTTCTCCAGTTTCCATGCTTTTATCGATGATCTACGGGACTGAAGGGCAAGAGAAAAGGATCTTTCTCTGGCCCCGGTGCCTCCCCCTATTAAAAATACCAAGTAAATTCTGCACTAGGCTCTTAAATCTATGTGTGGCCCATGAATTGCCACGGATTAAGCAGAGTTTATGTGGAAGGAAAATACACATGGCAAACCAATGTGAAAAAATCCAACTAAATCAGGGCTGGCAACCTGGAACAGCACAGAGCAGCGGGGTGGGGAAAGCAGCACGTGGTTCCACTGAGCTCCAGCATCACCGCTGCAGGGCTGCCCTGGATAGATATGCCAGGGCACTCTGAATCCCCAGATCTGCACAAACTGAGGCTTGTAGGGGCTGGGATTGAGTTTTTCAGTAGCTCCCCATGAGGCAGGGAGAAAATTGGGTTCTTTTGAATGGGGCTTGTGGCATTTGGCTCTGCCTTGTAACTCCTGGGCTGGAGGTCCATGGGGAGGAAGGGATGCTGGGTGAGTTCAGTGGCCATAATCACCTGCAGGGCAGCTGGGAAGGGTACTGGGGCTGATATTTATCTCGTTCTCATTCCCTTTTCTCTCTTTCCCCTCTAGTGCAGAGCATGGATTCCCCTGCTGTGGTGCTCCACTTGTTTCTTGACCAATGAAGAGCGGTGCTTGAATCCTGGTGGAAGTTCATGCGGAATTTCCTGGTAAGAGCCTTGATTGACATGGCAATCCATAATTCAAGCCCCTCAGACTCAGCAGGCTCCAGCACCAGCCCCGTGGGCTCGAGGACCACGACATAGGGAGCATGGTCATGCTGCTCACTATGCACTGCACAGCTTCTCACACCCCCTATAGTTTCGTTTCGTGATCTCTTATTGCTGTTTTGTTCACTCCCAATCCTTCAAACTCACAGGCAGCATCCTTTGAGGTGCTTATTTGCTGTCCTGCAAGCATTAAATCTGGGGTGGAGGGTAAGGAAGGTGATGCTGTTGCTTGTGATTTTTAACTTTGATCATGTCTCACTATTGCATGAATGCAGGAGGCAAGGAAAAGCCACCCCACAGCCACAGCAGAGCCTGGACATGGGGAGCTGCTAGCAGGACCCACCTCGGGGACATAGCCACTGTGTGTACCTTCCTCCATCCTCCTCCTCCCAGCAGTTGCTGGCCTGGAGCAGCGCAGAGCAAGCCTGGCATCGGGCTGTAGGGACACCAGGAGCGCTCTGGGGACAGGACACAACACCAAGCCACACTGGTGAGACTGAGGGGCACCGGGGGGGGGGGGACAGGTGAGGCACTGGAGCTGTGGAGAGCCCTATGGGACAGGGCATTTATTGACGTGGCGCAGCTGAAGCGGGTGCTCTGCCAGTGGTCAAGGCTGAGCCACAAACTGAGTATTGTTTCCCAGTAGGTTCAGCACATTTTCCCCACTCCCCCTCCCTTCCCCTTTCCTCTCCTCTCGCCTTCGCACAAAGATGTCATTGTGCCGGGAGCTTGGTGATGGCAGCGTTGTTATTTGGTTCAAAAAAAAAAAAAAAAAAGGGAGAGAAAAGAAAGAAGTGGGGAGGGGGGGGGACCCAACAAGGTGAAGAGGTTTAAATCAGCTTAGCCCAAATGCCAATTAAAAACCAAAGAGGATTAGGCTTGTGATCAGCAGAATAGACCATCATTGTACCCGGCTGAGGGTCCCCACTCTGGGTCCTGCTGTGGTGGTGCTCTCCAGGCAGTGTGTCCAGGGTGTGGGCAATGAAACCTCTGGGGTTTGTGATGGGAGCACCTTTTCTTCCGTGTGTTATTTTTGGAAGCACACGCAAGTACTCTCCCCTTGGTAGGAGCTCAGGTGAACGAGGAGAGCTCTTGGTCTCCCTGCCAGAGGAAGGTCTTCCCTGGATGGATCTTGGGCTGGGTTGGGTGCCGTTGTCATCGAGCTGTCCTCGTAGGGGCATGAGGGGATCATTCCAATCTCTGCTCTCTGACATTGTGCGTCACCTTCGGCCCTGGGGGTGGTGAAACACATGAGCCGTCCTGCAGCCAGGGAGTCATAGAATCACCTGAGCTGGCAAGAGCTTCAAGATGAAATGCAACCATGAACCTGACCTGCTGCATTCCATCTTTGTCACGTCCCCTAGTGCCTCGAGGCTTCACGCACCTGCTCCATGGCCTGCTACCCTCTGTTCAGCTCAGTGCTCCTGTGCCATCCTCCAGCTTGGAGGAACTGAGCTCTCAAAAGGTGTGCGGTGATGCTCGTGAGGAACCCATGGTCCTGGTGGTACCCTGGGGTGGGTGAGAGGTGACTGTGTGTACTCTGCCCTGCCCTAAACATCTCTCCCAAGACACCTTTGCTTCTTGCAGTGCTACAGCTGTTGTGGTGAGGGGCTTTGCCTCACAGGATGAGGCCGTAGGATGGGGATTGTGCCTTCCTGCTCCTGGGGTTCAGCTGTTTAGCTCCAGCATCTCTACGGAATGGGCACAGCCTGAGACCCTTCTTCTTCAGCCTGATGGTGCCTGGGGGTCAGTGTCCTCAGGGACTGAGAGCCCACAGGATCCTGTCCCATAGGGATCTTTCCCTTAGCTGGTGAAAGCTCGTGGAAGAAGCTCTGCTGAGCTGCGGAGCCGCCAGCAACGAATGCAAAATGCTCCAGGCCTTGAGCCATAGAGAGGAAATAGGGGGGAACAAAAGGCCTTTTTAGACTTAGCAGGAGAACCTGGACACTCCAGGTTCCAATATCAGCAGAGGGAGCACAGTCACAGGGTGCAGAGCGCGGGTGCTCAGGGCAGGAAGCAGGGATGCAAAGACAGCAAAGGGACTTTCTCCCTACACGCATCGCCCAAACTCAATGCCCAAAGGTGCTACCCAGGGATGCTGATGGGCACCCAGCGAGCTCAGAGGCTGTGGGATCAGGGAGAGGGGACCAGCCCCATCCCCTTTTGTCACCGCCGTGTAATTTATGATATGAGAGAGGACCATTGTCTGGGCCCATCCTGTATTTTTTCCGAGGGCTTTGCCTCTCTTCCCAGCCCCCCGCTGTGCCGCCACTACTGTACCGTTGCTATGGGACGTGCTCCCCGCGCCGCCGCTATGCGAGCAGAACCAGGGAGGGCTGTGCTCTGTGCCTGGACCCATCTGGAGCCCCAAGCCCCTCTGCCTGCAACATTGCAGCCCCGCTGACGTGCCCAGAGCCTGGGAATGGGGCTTTCAGCCCTTCCAAGTTCACGGCCACCGGAGGCATTCAGCTGCCGGGGGGGCAGTGGGAGCAGGGCCGTTTGGCTCCATTCTCCCTTCCCCTCCGCCTTTCAGCGGCGCGATGTCCTCGCCGCATACAGATCCCCCATCCCTTTCTCCTCCTGACAAGTGCGCACATAAATAAATTACCCCCACCGGGCGAGTGTGGAACAATCTGTCCCCTAAATTCTATTCATCGCCAGACAGGACCCATTATTCCCCCGATTAAAGCCGCTGGAGTAGCTTGCAAGGGTTACAGTTACTCTGTCAAACTGTAAATAAGACACTAAAAATAAAGGGTGCTGGTGAGAGAGGGAGAGAGAGGGGGAAAGGGAAGCCAGACTAATGCCTGCTGCTAGGGAAACCGAATGAATCCCTAATGACGCCTGTGTACAAACAGCAAATAATGAAGGAAAAGTGACAAACGGACCTCAGCCACGCTATGGGCTGCAGGAGGCTTCTTGTCACCCCACTCCCATAGGGCCAGCAAAGGGGCGGGGGGGATCCAGACCTTGCTTTGCTTAAGGCAGAGGTGCAGGTCTTGCTGATGTGCTTATTTTCTGGGTGCATTACGCACTGGAGATCTCCTGGCCTGGGGGGGATCTTGTCTCTGCCTGAACCTGACACAGGGGAGCATCCATCAGCCGTGCCCGCGGAGCAGAGGGCTGTGAGGTGTCCTCCGATGGGATGAGCTGATCCCAAGCACTGTGCCCTGGCCCCTCGCCAGTGATGGATTGCAGTGGGGGAAGCACCCAGCCTTGGAAAGCCTCTTTGGATGCAATCCATTTCCCCTCTCGCAGCTCGCTTGTCAGCCAGAAAAAGGTGCAGGTGTTCACTTCTCCTCCTCTCGTACTGCAAAGCACAAGACGAGAGGCCAAAGCTCGCAGGCAACACACCCACATGGGGTTTTCTTCAGTTCCAATCGGGCAAAAAGACGTAAAGGGTTTATTTCAGATCCATCTCAGAGCGTTCCCATTGCTGCCAGCCTCGTGTGCTGGGAAAAGCCACTGGGCTGAGGCTGCCCATGAGCAGTGACACAGAGCTGGGGATCCTTGCTCAGGGAAGCTTGGAAAACCCGCAGCAAGGAGAGGCACAGTGTGGGGCATCTCCAGGTGATGCTGACGCTCATCCGGAGAAGGTGGAGCCCAAGAAGTGGCAATAGGGACCTGGAGAAGATGTCCTGGGTGGGAAGTGCTGCAGCCTGCCCTCCTCCTGCAGCAGAGCCACACGCTGGGGGTTCACAGATGCTCATAATCCCTCCAGAAGCATTGCTCACACCAACACCGTTCCCAAGCCAGGCCAAACTGGGGCTGATCAGCTTTCCTCCACCTCAGGGTGGGGAAAAACAAAACACACGCACAAAAAAGAACAAACAAAAAGCCCTTTTCACTTCCTCTTCCTGGCTATGAAGCCACGCAGCTCCAAACAGAGTTCCCCCTGCTCTGTTCCTCCCCCTCCTCCTAACCCTAACCCTATCCTCGGTGGTGACACTGCTGGGGATGGAGTCCCAGTGGTCACATAACACTGGAACAGTGCTTCTGCTCCTGATAGAGACATGCAGGGCTGGGGAGGTGGATGCAAGAGAAGATCCCCAAGTTCCTCACTCCAGCTGGGTAAAGATAGAGAACAATTCGGGAAAGCACGCTTACTGCTGATTTTATGTTGAGTTTTCGTTTCTTAATGGAAGGAGAGGTTCTCCTCCACGGCTGCAGAAGGACGGTGCTTGGTGAGCCTGGCATTTGCTGGCCTTTGGGAAAGCTCCTCTTGCTCATGTGCAGCCCACGTTTGCCTGTGGCCACGGGGAGAGATGTGGAAAGTCAGGCAGACCCTTGGAATTCGCTCTCCTCATTCCAGTGCTGAGAGGTTTCACGTCCGACATCCCTCACTCGTTCAACCCAGATCCTCCAAGTGGGTTGTTTTCCACCTATGGACACCATCTAGGAACGCTCATTTAGTGCTGCATAAGAGCTCAAGGGTTTGGATGAGGTGAACCTTCCCTCGGATTGAACCCTCAATTCCAGACTGTGGAGGTGTTTGCTGGCATAGCACGGAGCACAGGCAAAATAATAGCCAGGTAGCTTGCATGGCTAAATCACTCTTCTTCTTTTTTTTAATTTTCATTATAACCTCCCTTTAAAGTCCATTTAAATGCTTCCCTGCAGGCTCGTACGAGGGCTGTTAAGGACTTCATTTGAATAAATAAGTGTAGAGGTACAGGAGGAGCATCCCCACCGCCCCCTGGAAGCCCCAGCACCAGTAATGGCATCAGAAAGCGGGCGAGAGGGGAAGGAGCTCCATGCTATATATTCCATAAAGTAGAGTAATTAAGTATTACTAGTTTTGATGACTTCAAACAGAGTGACTCCGGGAAATAAGCCCCTTCTTTATAATTAGTGGGATTTCCTCTGCATCAAATGGGGAGATTGATTCTTTAATCTGCTCACATGCTTTTGATTTGGTCTCTCAGCCGCTTGTACCAACTGCTTCCACTCCCTGCTCTTGCTGATAAAACCTCGCAAAGGAGATTTTGGGAAGGCATGACCCGAGCTGAGGTCTGGGATTTTGGTTCTGTGTGGTTGTTTTGTGTGTTCTTAAGTTGCCCGAGTTGGTGGCAACGGTGAAAAAACAAGACGTGTGTTTTTAGCACCCACCTTAGGCTGGGTGATTGGTGGTGATCTGTTGCTGCTCTGCAGCATTGTTGCTCAGTCCATGTGTGCTCTGAGCACCCCCAAAATGGGCACACCACTGAGCACATCCCCCAGGAACACAAGGATGGGTGCGGGATCACCTTGGCTTGGCCCCTCGTGAGCAGCAATGTCGAGCACGGGTCACGCAATTAGGGAGTGGTGAGCGTGTAACTGTGCAATTATGCAAATGGGGACCAAAATCACTGTTTTCAGCAGAAATGCCTGAAGATGGAGGCAGGAGCTCCGTGCAACCTTGATTTAAGCAGGGAGCTCCATCATGACCCCACAGGGATGGGCAGGGAGAGGGGATGGCACCCATATTTACAGCAGTTCTCTTTTGTTTTCAGGTGGAGAACTCAAAGCCAGAAGAGGGAAAATATGAACAGAAGAAGAAAAGAAAGGGAACCAAAGTCTCCAAACTCAGGAAATCTGTGCTAATTGCTTACAAACGTCTCTGTCTGGAAAAAAAAATAATGATCGAATCGCTGTTGTCGTGCTTCTTTTTTTTTTTGACAGCCTGTCTGTTACATATATATATATATTTTAAATATTCATGCACCGAAATCTAATTACTAGGCAAATTTAATGATAATGAAATGAAGGCACTTTAGCAGAAAGCGCGGGGCCTTGTTAATATTTTCTCATCCTCTGCCTTGTTTGTATTTTTTTTTAAGTATATATACGATTTCACCACGGCCTTTCTTGCAGTGAAGAGGAATTGCCAAAAAAAAATAAAAAATAAAACTGGGATTGATGGAAATGTTTGTGGTGGTTCTTTGCGTAACGATGGGGGATTTGGGAGGCGGTTAAAAGGTGTTTAATGAAAAAAAAATATATCGAATGAGCCTGACCTGGTTGGACAAGGCAGAATGTTGCTGTTAGAGAGGGGATGTTGAGAGGATGGATGGATGGATGGATGGATGGATGGATGGATGGATGGATGGATGGGAGGCAGGGAGGGAGGGAGGGAGGGAGGGAGGGAGGAAGGAAGGAAGGAAGGAAGGAAGGAAGGAAGGAAGGAAGGAAGGAAGGAAGGAAGGAAGGAAGGAAGGAAGGAAGGAAGGAAGGAAGGAAGGAAGGAAGGGAGGGAGGGAGGGAGGGAGAATGGATGGATGGATGGATGGATGGATGGATGGATGGATGGATGGATGGAAGGATGGATGGAAGGATGGATGGATGGATGGATGGATGGATGGATGGAAGGATGGATGGATGGAAGGATGGATGGAAGGAAGGAAGGAAGGAAGGAAGGAAGGAAGGAAGGAAGGAAGGAAGGAAGGAAGGAAGGAAGGAAGGAAGGAAGGAAGGAAGGAAGGAAGGAAGGAAGGAAGGATGGAAGGATGCAGTAGGGCTCTGCCTTCCCAGTTGCTCATGGTTCTGCTGCAGGCTGTGGTGTGTACCCCTGCTCTGTGCCACACCTTGCTCCTTCCCTGCATCTTGGATTGGCCGCTGTTTTTTCTCTGTGTTCTACAGTGTGGTTGATGTGAAAGGCTGGATTGAGGCTATGGGTGACCCCCAGTCGTCCCTGGGGGATTCTGCTCCACCAAAGGACCGTGCAGAAGTTGCTTTGGCAGTGGTTTGAGTACCTTGGTGAACGTGGGAAGGTGCAGCCTAGTGAGCACAGGGAGAGCTTCCAGCCTGCTCCTAAATTTTCTGCTGCAGATTTGGGGTCTGCAATTCAAGCCTTTCACGTGATGCACACACGGATTCACCCAGGCCTTTGCAAAGCTCTGGGTTCCCATCCCTGTGGTGCTGCTCCTGCCCCAGCCCAATTAGCTACGGTGTCAGGGGGAAATCAGTGAAACAAGGATGGGGGGTTGGAGGCTTTGTCCTGGGATCTCCAGCCTCAGGACCCCTCAAATGCGTGCAGCAATGACTTTTCCATCCCTCTTCTAAGCTGCTTCACCTGCGCCTCTGCTCCCTTAAGGCACTATGTGTGTGTGTACACGGTTGCTCCCTGCTTTTTGCCTTTCCTCTTGTTTCTGCGAGCCACCCCTGGAGGTCTTTGGTCTTTGGTTCCATGTGTAAAAGAGTGCACTCCAGCACATCCACCAACTTGCACATTTGCACGCACCCCCCACGTTTGCCTCGCGGAGCTCTTCTGGCCGCATTTATCCTGCCAAAATGACAGATTTCTATTAGAGAGCCGCAGCCTGGCACGATGATTATAATTGTCACTAATTTCTTTCTTTTGCAATCAGGTTTGCACCTTGACACACTGGTATAAAATGAGGCAAGACCTTCCCCCCCCACCCCTTCCCTTTTCCCGTCTCCCATGCGATCTCCCATTGCTGGTGAGGTCTGCGTTTCTCTGGAGCTCTGCAGAGATGCCCAAAATCTGCTTGGGGTGAGGATGGGGAATGTTGGTTCCAGGTCCCATTGGTGGGGTTCCCCACTCAAGCAGGGATGGGGGCACAAAGGAGAGGGGTAGAAAAAGGCAGTGGGGCTCACGAGGAGGGCTGCTGGGGTCAATGGGGGGGGAACTGGGTGCTCCAGCTTATGTATTTTTCAGCTTAACCCTTCAAAGAGTACACCACAGAGATTCCCAGGTGGTGTCAGTTGGCACGAGGCTCCCCCCCCCCCCCCCCCCAAACATCCAACCCCCACCCCCCACCCCAACCCCAACCAGAAATAACTCGGTAAAACAAAGCAGCGGATTGTTCAGCCAACTAAAATTACCAGCGTGGCAAATAAAATATGTACGGCATTAAAATAAAATTTGCATTGCAATAATGCTTTATTAAGCACATTAGGAGATTAAACGAATCAACCCATTTGTTCCCATTCACGTTGCGTCAGAATTTGCATATGTTGTTGGGATTTTTTTTTTCTTTTGGCTTGTTTTTTTTTTTTTCTCCCCACCTCCAGTTAGCCCCGATCCCTGGGCTTGTTTGGGGAGGCATTTTCTCAAGGAACCTTGCAAAGATCTCATCAAAGAAGGTGTGTGTGTGTGTGTATGTGTGTGTGTGTGTGTCTGTGTGTGGACGGACGGATGCGTGCGTGTGGACGCGGAGGGGTTTTTAAATCAAAGCACTTGACTCGGCCGTGTGTTTGTCTGCATGAGTATGCACAGAGGAGGGGTGGGACGCCGAAGAAAAGGTTCGTCTGCTCCCAATTCAGCTAAAATGGTTAATTAAGACAATAGAGGCTATATAACAATTGGGGCCAGTCGGTGAATGGTTGTCTAGACTCTATAGTTCAGCCGCAACTTCTCCGTCGGAATTTTAACTTGGCCAGGCTCGTTTCCCCTCCCCTCTTTTCCCCGCCTCTCAGCTCATGTCCATAAGTTCCCTTTTCTCTTTTTTTTTCTTCTTCTTCTTTTTTTTTTTTTTTTTGTCCTTAAACAATCAATCTTTTGAGAGATCGGGGCCGGATTGACAGCTCTGCTTGTCTGAGGTCTCGCTCTCGGTGCGGCGCTGTCTTTCCAGCGCTTTGTTGGCGGAGCTGCTGCTCCCTGCCAGGCCTGATCCTGGCTGAGACAGTGGGTCCGGGGGCTCCGGAGAGGGGCTGTGATGTAAACGGGAAGGAATGGATTTGGGTTGAATGCTGGAATAGCTTGAGGGCATCACGTCCCGTGTTTGGGGTCTTGGCGTGTTGGGGAGTGATGCATCCGGGTGGCACCCGAATGTTCCGCTCCCACTGCTTCCAACTTGTTCCGTGGGGAAAAAGCCAGGAAGCACAGGAGAAAGAGCAGCACGGGGATCTGGAGGCAGCACAGGGGCTCTATAAGTCTGCCATCAACCTCAGGTCTCACCCACAGATGAGAGAGTGCACTGTTCCTGGAGCAATTCCCCCCCAAAGCCCCCAGGGCTGCTCCCCGTTCCTGGTTTCCCCAGCTTAGGATGCTCTTGGTTTGTCATGTACATATATATACGGGGCCATACACATATATATAGACCCTGAGCTCTCTCCCAGTGGGTGCCTGGGTACTGCAGGGGCAGCCCCAAGCACTGAGCAATGGCAGCTCTGCGGGAGAGAACCTCTCCAGAGGAGGATGTGGGGATGCAGCCGCGCGCCTGAAATATGAGCGAGATTATTCCAAGTGCATACATGCAAATGAGGCCCATCTGTAGACAGGAGAGACAAAAGGTCATTAGCTTCCCATGTAGAGCCCTTCGTGCGGGGCCTAATTTACTGTCTCCCTAACCCTTTTCGACGGGTCTTGCATTTTTAAGGCTTAAAATAGTGGTATTTTGGCAGTTTTGATAGTTGTTGGATAACTCTCACTTTATTAGATATTGCAGGGTGCGTAGCAGGAGGCAGCGGTGTACAAAAGCTCCTCTTCTTAAAAGCAAATGTGATGCTTGAGGCTTTAACAGTGCAGCATGGGTGGGGGAGCTGGAGTGTGATCTTGGATGTAAAATCACCTGGAGTTTACCCCAAAAGTGATGCCTCAAAGTTGGAGTCCTCCTCCTCCCCAAAAGCTCTTAGGAACGTCCTCCATTCCCTGAGGGTGCTTGGTTTTGGGGTGATGAGAGGACCTGGTTGCACCCCCCATGGAGCTGGATATGGCTGCTGGACTGGGATGAGCTGTGAGCATCCCTAGGCAAGTGGCACTGGTTGCCTTGTTGTCATGGAAATGTGGGGCTGAGCCTCACATGAACCTGGAAGGCAAACTCCAAAACCCCACGGTATGGGAAGGATTCCTCTTTTTGGGGTCTCCTGCAACCCTTTGTGAGCCTGGATTCACACTGTGGCTGAGGGACCTGGCGGTGAGAGCTGGGTCTTTTCCACTCTGCTGGGTTCAGAGCTGGGAGCTTCCACCTGCCCATCCACAGCAATGCCCTCAGGGCACCCAAGGGACACGAACTGATCTTTCCCTTGGGAGCTGGAAAGGACCACTGGGGTCCCCTAAGCACCGAGGCGAGGCCATTGGGTGCCACATCCCCATTCCTGCGGGGCAGAGGTGGGCAAATGCTGCTGGGAGGACAGGAGGGAGCAGCGGGTTGGGGTCTCTGTGGCTTCCCCTAGGCATGGGGCAGCACCGTCGCATGAGTTGGTGCAGCTTTGGCTGGCCCCTGCCTCCCCCAGCCTGGGATTGAGAGTTTATTCACGCACTAATCAAAGTGACATGATGATCGTGGTAGACTAAAGCCATTCACTCCCCGAGCTGGCGGGGTCGGGAGGTCACCCAAGTTCGCAAGAATGGGGCTTTTGTGATGCAGATGGACCGAGAGCGGCCAGACAAGCGTGGCAGGGTCCCCCCACTGCAGTGACGTGGAGTGGGATCGATGCGCTGGGGCACGGCTGGGGACACCAGTGGGGTGCTGGTGGTGTGGTGGCCTTTGCCACATCCCTGGAAGGAACGGCACATCCCAGTCGCCGTACACCTCTGCACTAACGGTGTTAGAACGCATCTCTGCCTCGTGCAAACTGTGCCATTCACTTGGGTGACTCTGGTCATGTTGACCGTGTTGCACCCCAAAAGTGCAGCAGAGCCGTGGCCACGGCTTTTTTATAACTGGCTCTTGATCAAACAGAGAGTTTCCCTGAAGGTATTTCTGAACAAAGCTGACGGTGGGAGCACTCTATGTGCCGCAGAGTGCTTGGCTTTGTTCCTACTGCTGTCTGCACAGGTAAAAAAAAAAGGGTGTAAAAATTGCTAAGGGGTGTCTTAAATGCTGAGAAGTAATCCTACGACAGTTCTGTCTGAAGGGAAAACTCCAGGAGGAAATACCTGATGAAACGAAGCCAACCAGGAGAAAAACTACCAAAAAAAATAAAATAAAATAAAACAACCGCTTGTCACCAGCCACGAGCAAAACAGCAAGTGAAATCTCAAGTTGAACCCCGGAGTTCTGCTATTTTGGACAGACATCAGTGGGATTTTGGCCTGGGCTGCTGCATCCCGAGCGTTGCGGAGCTGCGGGTTCAGCGCTGATAGAGATGCACGGCTGCTGGCAGGGTGTGAAATCTGCCTGAATGAGGACTTCCAGCTCACACCTCCGTGGCAGGCAAAGCCGTGGGGCAGTTTTGGGGCTGTATCCTCACTTGTGTCACGGGCTTGGGTCGAAATGGGCTTACGCTTCAAGCCGTGCCTTAGGTGTGTTTTAATTACGTCTGAGGGGACCCTGCAGCATTATCGCTGCCGTGCAAACTGGGAGCTTTCCATTTGACCTGGTTCTGCTTGGAGAAGGGTGTGTGATGCCCGGCGTGTCTTTGCTGTGCAGAAAGCCCCATGTGGGGCCACTGGCTGCAGCGTGGGTCAGCCCGCGACTGTCTGCAGGGATGGAAGCAGCGGGGAGGGCTTCACCCCACTGTTTTCCCATATCTGCATTTTTATTCTAAGGAGCCTGGATGTGGCCTTCCCTCTACAATGCACAGAATGTGGAAGAAGGAGAGGGTGGAGGGGGGGGGGGAGGGCGAGGGGGTGTCGCAAAACAAACCAGAGAGTGACCACCTCCCCTGGCCAGAGAAAGCAGCGGCGGAGGAGGCAGAAGGGGGTGGGCTTTCTTCTCTTTTTCTGGGGGAATACAATGTGATGAATTCAGCGCGAGGGCCGGAGCCACCCTTTAATATACTTTCAGCTAAACAGGGGTTTCTATGGCAGCCGGGAGAACCAGGCGAGCCCTGAAAAGATGTTTGTGCAGAGCTTTGCCAATGGCATTCGTGGCGAGGGGGCACTGATGCCAGACGGGCAGCGCTGTGTGGCTGCTCATTGGGTGCTGATGGTCTCCACCCCTCCCCCCCTTCTCCCCCCTCTCACTCCCCGTGCTCCTGGGGGGCTCAGAGCCCTCAGACAAAGGGATGAGGTTGGCATTGCCCCCCGTCCTGATGCCCGCACAATGGCGGTGGTGCTGCCCCAAGGCAGGTGATGGGGGAGGAGCAGGGGATGGAGTGACAGCCGAAGCCCAAGCAGACCCCATCTCCACCCCGTGTAATTTCCCACCGTGGGAAGCATTCTCCTAAATAATAATAATAATAAAAATAGTATAAAGCATTGTGGATGGTTTCCTGCAGTGGCACGGCTTGTCTGTGTGCAGTGCTGTCTCCTCCCTTTGCCCACTCTTTCCCCAGCGAGGAGCTTTGTTGGGGGTCGGTGGCACCGTGAATCGGGGACCGGTAGTGGAAAGGACATCAACATCCCTTCCATGGGCTCCTGATCACCCACATTGGCACTCTGCATCCTTTTACAGCACCCTCTTACCTCTTCCACAAGCTCTCTGCTGCACCTCCTTTCAATTTTCTATACATTTATGTATGTACACCATTGCTTTCACGGAAAGGCTTCAGATTTGCTTTTCCCCCAGGCGAAGCTGATTCCTGAACCGTGGATCTGGAGCTCGCCCATGTCCTTGGAGACCACGGTGCTGGGGATCCATGGGGATGAGGTGGCTCCAGATGGCCCCTTCCCATCCATCTCATGAGGCTGCTCCAGAAGCTCCTTCTCCCCACCCCCCAACCCAATAAATTGTTCTCCAACTCCTTTCTTGTGGGCATTTCCCTTCCCTGTTTATTTCCCTTGTTGAGAAAATACGTTAAGTGAGGTTTTTCCTGAGTGGGGTTCAGGGCTGATCACATTCAGGCAGTAGGAAGGGGGATGGTGCGCCTTAAAATCATCGGCAATATCTGATGTTTCTTTTCCCTTCTCTTTTTTGCCCCTTTCATTCCACATTGAGGGGGAATGTCGTTCTTCCAAGAGCGGAATTGCCAAGTAAACTTCTTCTCTATAATGCTCCCCCATCCCTCTTCCCAAAATGAACTCTTTACGGGGATTGAAGCACACCCCACTCGCACTGGGAGAGCTTTTGGGAAAGCCAAGGAGCTCCATGCTCAGATTCTGGAAGGTTTCTGTGCTACTGCTCCAACACTGATGGGTAAACAGGAATTTTATGCTGTCCTCACTGTGGCAGCTCAGCACAGAGGGGTTATTCTCCGAAAGCAGAATCGTTTTTCCCCAGGAAATTAGGTGGGGAACACCTCATCTCCCCTTTCTCCTGGGGGCTGCATCCCCACCCTCCCTTTCTAAGTGGAACAAGGATTGTTTTCAAGCTTCTTTCCAAACAAAAATCAGCGTTCCTTGTGTTTAAACACCAAAAACCCTCTACAGAAAGCCAGATGTTTGTGTCAGGAAGTGAATATATGCTAAAAGCATCGTGGCCACATCTGAGTTCAGCCAATTTCTATGCGATTCCCCACACTCCCTAGGTAGGAGAATAAAAACACTGTCCTTTTTAGACAACCTGAGGTGGAATACGGATGAACCCAGTTTGTGATTGTGGAGTTCAGGTGGTCCTGAGACATAAAATTGTGGCACGGAGTGGTCATATTGGTTGCCCATATCTGCGTGGCTGCAATTTCAGCTGAACCCCCCCATAAATACACCATCGCAAAGGAGGAAAGAAAGAAAACAGTTATTAGGCCAAAAATTAACAATCTTTCGAAGTGAGAGCGAATCCCTTCTCAATCTCACTGGTGTTTTTAAAAGGGAATATTTGTCAGAGCAACTCGGTGCTCTGTCACCACGAGAAGTGGAGGGATCGGGGCAGTTTCAGCTGCAAAGAGAGAGCTTGTTTTCCCCATTTATTTTCTGTTCAGCGTTGGGGTGGGGAATGCAGTGGGGCCACGCATCTGTGCTGCTCGGAGGGCCTTCCAGGCTTCATCCATGGGTGATACGAGCTTGACCAGTGGAGTTTTGATCTTTGGTATTGCAGAGAGGGGGCATTTCATGTGTGTTGAAGGCCCATGCTACCATGCCATGCAGCGAGCAGGCAGTGGAAAAGACCCCAAAGGAGATGGGGGGGGGGGATTGGTGCAGGAAATGCAGGTGGATGGGGTATGGGAGGAGGGGGGGGGATGATTACAGCAGAGCTGGGAGGAGCTGAGAGCCCAGCTCCTGTGCAGAGGGTTCTTCTTTAGTCCTTTTGTGTGTGGGTGTGGTGTGCATTGCACACCCTATGCCTGAACTTACCCTCTACGAAACCAGTTCTGGGCGATTGCTTTGTTAATCGAGAACTCTCTCATTGATGGGGAGATGAATTAAAAATAATAATAATAACAATAATAATAACCAGCAGCAGACAGCTGCCCCCCAGCAGCCCCCCTCCCCCTCCCCAAATGTCATTGCTGGCGCTGCCTGGCAGCTGCTGCCCTCCTTTCCCCGCGGTGTGTGCCAGGGCAGCAGCTTTCTGCTGGCACTGGGAAGCACTGGTGGGGTTTGGAGGGATGCAAACGTCTCGGGGGGGGGGGGGTGGGGTTGGGGAGCGTTGCAACCCACTGAGGGTTTTGCAGTGGTGTTTGGTGAGGTGAGGATGAGATTTGGGGGAGGAGAGGCAGAGCCGGGCTGGTGGCACCGAGGGGAAAGGGATGCACGGGTGATGTGACCCCCCAGGATGGTTTTGAGTCTTCTTTGGGGCTTCGCAGAGGACCCTGGGGTGCTACAGGGTCCCATCTGCCTGGGGGCGACCCCATGCCTGTGGTGGGGCAGACGAAGGAGGGGGGGGGACATGGGATGACTCCAGGTTTCGGGGGATCCATTCTATGCCCTCTCTTGTGTCAACTCACCCTATCCCAGCCCATAGCAAGGGGTGCTGGGTGAGCCTGATTTGGGACGGAGCAACGGCCGAGCATCGCACACGTCCTTTGCCTTTCCCAAGGGTTGGGGGGGGGTCACTGCGTTGTGCCTGTCCCCTTCTCCCCAGCCGTGGGTAGCCCATGGCTCCTGCCTTCCTGTTTGCAGAAGTTTAATAGGATTAATCATCTTAGAAGCCCTTGTGTGCTAAATCCCGTAACTATTGCTGGAAACCGGAGCAGTGAGGTCTGAAGGGGGGGGGGGGGAGGAGGAAAGCCCACGCAGAGAACATTAAACCGATCCCAATTGCAGTGAGATGTCAGGTTAAACACCGCGCCTGCTTGGATCCGCGTCGGAGCTGAATTCACGCGGATTTGGCATCACCCACCGGTGACGGTACCCACTCGAGGTTTTGGAGCAGTGTGAGCCCCGTTCACGGGGCTCGAAAACGGAGCGAAGAAGGGAGGAAAAGGTTGAATAAAAGTTATCAGGATCGGGAAGAAACGAGAAGCCCCGAGACAATGTTATCAGAAATTGTTTGTTTATAATTAAAGGATACGTACGGACGACTTTATCGTCTTTCCGAACGATAGCATCTTTTGTTTTTCTTTCTAATGGGGATTAGGAAGAAACGATGTGTGGCCACGCAGACAATGAGCGATAGAGGGGAGACGGCCCCGTCTGCTTTAGGAGGGAACAATAACACGTTGTTGGGCTGCCGGGATGGTTTCAAAGGTAAACCGGAGTCATCCCCGAAATCGCCTTCCTGCTGCAGAGCCTGGTTCTGTTGCCGTGTGGGTCCCGAAGCCCTTCGTGCCACGCAGCTTTGACACGAGGGAAGATAAACGTTGAGGCAGCGTGTGCACTTCGGTAACACTTTAGGTATTTTTTGGGGGGGGATAAGTGCCCCGCTTTGCTACTTTAGGGCAAAAAAAAAAAAGGGATAGAACAGCACCCGATCCCCCACTGCTTCATCTCAGGGCGATGTTGGAGGGTTGGGGGCTTTTCTTTTTTTTGTTTTTTTACCAGATTAAAGTGCCAACACTAAAACTCGGATCTTAATTCCCAGAAATGCCGATTGAGCTCTTTCTGTTCCTCCCCAATTCCGGTGCCACCTTCTCATTCCGAAAAACATAAAGCACCGCTCCGAATTCATACGAGCTCCGAGTTGACTAAGCTCATCCTGCAGCAAACCTCTTGTGCCGGCTGCGAGCTCGGCTTCCCTTCTCAATCAATCACTGAGAAACCCCTGGAAATAACACGCGTGTACCTACAATTTCGCCCCAAAATTCGTGTCGGTGAGGACAGGAGCTGAGTGCCGGGGTCCGACATGAACAGGACCCCTCGTTGAGGCCATCCCTCACCATTTCTCTTACAGTGTGCTTTCTAGATACGGATCCCCTCTATCCACCTATTTATTTTTTGCTGTCTGCACCGCAAAGCGAGAATTTCCCCTCGGCACCCGGACACGCCGCAGAGATAACGATAAACAGGGATTGACACGCTCACAGAGAGGACGTCCCATGCCGGAATTTCTTTCTTATATTGCGTTTTAAAACGGAGCCCGCACAAATCACGCGGGTGGGAGAGGCAGGGGATGCTGCGATGCCGTCGGTGCACGCGTGTGCGGCGCACCCACGAAGCAAAAACGTGGCACTGGCTTTACGATTCGGAATAATAACTTTTCGCCTAATTAATATATATATACCTGCGTATACGTGTACATTTGAGCGGTGTAAAACGTCCGAATTCACATCGCGTTGGCGGGGCGTTTAATAAACGCGCCCGTGGGATAAAATATAAAGAAAAAGGGCGGATTTAAAGTTAAAAGATCCTCTCGCAGCGCTTTCCGCGCTGTGAATTAATACACGGGGATGTAAATGACGGCAGCCGTGGTTTGGTAGGTCAGATAAATCATCAAACCCGATGATTTCGGACAGAGAGGAGAGAGAGGAGAGCGTGAGCTGCGTGGAGGTCTCGTTCCCTTCCCTCCGTTCCCTGCTGCACTCTGAGCTCTCTGTGCCCCTCCAGGGCTGCTCCGTGTTTTTCCCCTCCGTGTTTTTTTATTTTTGGGGAGGGCTGTGGGGCCGGGGAAGAGAGGAGAAGGGGAAAAGTTCCGCGGGTGCGGAGCTGCGTCCAACCGGAGCTCTGCGTTTTCTCCTCGCTCAACTTTCTCCTCTAAAATCGGTGATTTATATTTTAATTCCAATACATGTCTGCGTTTTTAATTCCAAGCCTCCGCAGTCCAAGGTTTTCTTTTTAATCCCTCGGTGCTTTTCTAGCTGTTCCCCCCCCCCTCCTCCCCCCTCGAAACCCCAATTTCTTTGCACGTTTCTCCCCCCCCCCCAGAAGTGACGGAGCTCAGAGCTGCCCCGACGGGACCTTCCACGCTGGGATTCCTCTCCTCGCAAACAGTTCCCACAGAGCAACCCCTTCCTAAAGCACAATGCAAAGACCCCCCCACACCCCCCCCCCATCCCAAGCTCTCTTTGGATATTCGCAATTTTATTTGCGGTTAGTCCCCGAATTTAACAAAGATGACAGATTGCTGTTGGGGGGGGGGGGATGCAATTCAATTAATTTGTAATCTTACGTTTCATTAGAAAACTGTAAGAATAATGATCGCATCCAGCAGGCTTGTGGTTGGGGGGGGGGGGGGGAAAGGGGTAGGGGGGTGGGAATCATAAACGGAGATTTCCCCCTCCCAAATCAGATTATAAAATAAGCTGTTTTTAAATTAAATTAGTCGATGCGCGCTCGATCGGGGTAACCCCAGATTAGAGACGAGGTAAAAACAAACGGAAATGACACAGGACACGGCGATGACTCTTTTTCCCCTTTTATTTTCGGCTGCAGACCAACCCCCCCCCCCCCTCCCCCCCAACCCCAGAGGTTGCAGGGCTGGGGGGGGGGGGGGCAGAGCAGCGAAGTGCGGTGGGTGTCCGGATTGCAACAGGCGACCCTGGAATAAATATTCATTTACAGAGTTCTGCCGGTACAGAGATGCCCGTGCTTCCCTTGCAGGTGCCGAGCTGCTTTCCCTCGGGCTGAAAACCCAAACCCTACGGAGAAGGGGGGCTTAAAGTGGGGGAAACCCCCACATATCGTCTCCCACCCACCCACCCACCCACCCAACTCCGCACACTTCGGTTCCTTTAATCGCGTTCCGATTGGGCTCTGCGTTCCTTTGCAGTTGATGTTTTGGTTTTTTTTTCTCTAACACATACTGAGATTTCTTCTCTTTTATTATTGTTGTTTTTACTGTTGTTGTTGTTATTATTATTTCCACCCGTTGCGCTCCCGTCCGACCGCCCCCGACGGTTCAGTGGGGCGAAAAATGGGGTGAGAACGTCCCCAACAGCTCCGGACCCCCAAATTCCCTCCCGGCCAAACTTCAGCTTCGTTTCTCCACCTCAACAAACTGGGAAAAAAAAAGAAAAAAGAAAAAAACCCAAAACCCGCAAAGCAAAAAATAAACCGAAAAAAAAAAAAACGAACTGAATTGATTTTTTTTTTTTCCCCTCTAAAAATCGACGAATGAAGTCTTCCAAAAGACAACGAGGGGAAATTTGGGGTGGGGAGGGGTTGGGTGGGGGGGTGATGCCGTGCTTTTCTGGGTCTGGCTTCAGCTCTATGTGAGGGGGGGGGGGGGGGGGAGAGAGGGAAGTGTGAAATCTCGCCCGCCGCACGCTCAGACAAAGCCGTCCTGTTTGCCGGGATTTGTCGGGTCCGAGGAGGATCCCGTTAAAGCCCGGCTTTAAAGGCAATTCTCCCACCTCGTTCTTCCATTTGGTAAACGAAAAAAAAAAAAAAAGGGGAAAGGGAAAGAAAGGGGAAAAAAAAAAAGAGAGAGAGAACAAAAAAGGAGAGAGAGAGAGAAAAAAAGGAGAACAAAAAAGAGAAAAATGAGGAAAAAGGAAAGGGAAAAAAAAGAGAAAAAAGAGGGAAAAAAGAAAAAAAAGAAAAAGAAAAAAAAAGAAAAAAAAAGAAAAAAAGAAAAAAAAAAGAAAAAAAAAAGAAAAAAAAGAAAAAAAAAGAAAAAAAGAAATTAAAAAGAGAGAAAAAAAAAAAACCTCCCCAAATCCTTTCTATTTATTTATCTATATTTTTTTTCGCACGGGGCGAAAAAGAAGTTGGGAAAAAGAAAAGGGGGGGGGGAAGGGAAGAGAATTTTATCTGCGTTGTTATCGCTGCCTCGAGGAGCACCGTTCGTTCATTTCCATCCCGAGGAAATTACTCAAAAAAACGTCGGCGTTTCGTTTCGAAATGATCCCGAGAAAATACTGCGTTGTGTTTTACGTTGTAACGTGAAATACCCGCGGGGAAGGGCCGAAAAAATAATAATAAAAAAATGGTAGGGAGACTTTAACGGGGGTCCGTAGATGGTGGGGATTCATTTGGCCCCATTGTATGGCGTCGTCGTTGGGTTTTTCCTATTATTCTTCGGGAATTCGGACTCTTTGTCGTGAACTCAATGTTTTCTTGGCGCTCCCCTGGAAAACAAACAAGCCAACAACAACAAAACCCTATAAAAATAAGGTCGGTGAGGACGTAGGGGGTGAAATCCCAGGTGTGCAGCTGGGGTGGGGTTGGGGGGGGGGGGTTCTAAACTTGGGTTAAGGGCACTCAGAACTAATTGGGATCGAAAAGCGCTGCTCCGGCTTATCAGGTACAAATCAGTCGTGACATGGGTGGAGGCGCTCACGATTTGAGTAAAAAGGATAACGAGTGCGGGGGAGTTTTCACTTTTCTTGGGATTAAACAGCTTCTCTTCAACCCCCCCCCCCCCCCCCCCCCCCACCACACACACACACACACACTGCTTGGAGGCATTCGGATCCGTGAAACAGTTTTACATTGCAAACAGTTTTGTTTCTCATTAAGTCTTTGGGGGGGGGGATAAATAAATGACTTCTGAGAACGAGTCTCAGCAAAACGAGAGATTTCTTGTGGATGCGTTTGGGTCCTGGCTTGCGCTTTTAGGACCTGCAGGTGGAAGAAGGAATCTTCGACGAGAAAGGCGTGCTTGTTGTTTTTTTAGCGTAGCATCACAAAGGGGCGTTGGGATGGGGGAGGGATGCCAGGTGCTGCTCTGGCAGAGCTGGGTGAAGATGTTTTACTGCAGGTGGGACTCAGTGCCTTCTGCTCTTGGGGGGCATTTTAGACAAATTTCAGGCCGGGCTTTCACAGTGTTGGCTTTCGGTGCTGCGGGTTTGGGGCAGCTTTGTGTCTGGAGATGCGTTCCAGTTGGCACAAAGGGACCCAGTGCCAGCTGCAGCCATGGGACCACAGCACTGCCCGCTTGCTAGGAGTAAATATCACTGCTTTTGCCCGAAAGCAAGTCAGAAAGATTGATATTATTATGAAATCTGGAAGGCAGAGGTGTCCTTAGAAGCCACCCTCGTTCCCCCACCCTTGCACATGGTACCAGCCACCGGCATTGTGTGCAACCCTCCAGCCCCGCTTGTCCTTTTGTCAGCCCCCTTTTCTGTGTCAATCAGCTGGCTTTTGTCAGGTCCCAGACATGTTGTGTCCACACACACACACAAATATCCCTGCACAGAGCGTGGGGAGCGCGGTGCACATTCAGATCATGTGCTGCACCCTCCCGTGCACAAACGCACACATACGCGGGCACGCACGCATGCTAAAGAGCCATCGCCGTAGCTCCCTGGGCCAGGAAGGGTTTGGGGGTTCAGGGCAATGGGAAGCGATGAGGGTGATGCTTAAGGTGGTGCTCTGTGTGCCTGTGTGTCCCTGGGGGGGGGGGGTCCATCTGAACCCCTGGATGGAGCTGGGGGCTGCTGGTGCCCCTCTCCATCACTTTGAGTATTCTTCCCTTGTTGCTTTCCCTTTCACTGTGGCTTGGTGTCACAGGGTGACGTTCCCTCTCGGCTTGGGAGAGCCAAGCTGAGTGTAGAAAACACATATTTTACGGCACTGTTTTGGGGACTTTGTGTGCGATGAGTGGCTCCAGGTGACGGTGACAAGCTCGGAGGAACGCAGTTTGCATCTGGGGCAACCTCGCGCATCTTTTCCCACTTGGACCCCAGGATCCTCTCCCAAAGCCACACAGGCGCGATGGGAACCTCAGCTCGCTGCGTCTCAGAGGGCAAATTTGTCTCAAACTCATTGCTTTTGGAGCTTCTGTCACTCTCTACAGCTCTCAGGCAAAGGCGGAGACCTTCACATCAGCTCTGCTCCTCCGCTGCTTTACTTAAGGCCATTTTGCAGCTGGACCCCCACCGCAAGACCCCATCCCGCTCCATGATGTGGCCACAACCGTGCGCCAGCTCTCGAGCAGCCACGACAACCACCATCCAGGCCTTGGATGGACTTGACTGATGGAGGAAAGACGATGAAGAGGAAGCAGGAGGACAACAGCGAGCCCAAAGCACGGAGGAAACCCACTGCAAACCTCGCCGCTTTCCCAGGACCTCCACAAAATGGCGGCGGGGGCTCCCAAATGGCGGCGGGGCCCGGCGGGGGGAAAACGCCGGCTCAGTGCCAGGGCCGCCGTGCAGGGCACAATGAGTGGCACATAACGGCCCCTCACCCGCGGCCGCTCCTCCTCGTGGTGCCAGCTGGAGCCCCCTCCCTCCGCCTTGGCACGGGCAGGCGCCCAGCGATGGCCGCCTCCGAGGAGGAGGAGGAGGAGGATTAAGGCCGCAGTTGTGTCTCCCCTCTTTCTTTCCCCCCTCAGTGGCTGAGAACAGGAAACACGAACCTATCTGAGACTAATTGACTTGCAAATTAATCGTTTGTCCCTGTGCCTGATAATTAGT
>JALIRH010000226.1:0-109088 GCA_023055505.1 Callipepla californica brunnescens | reverse complement strand
GACACGGGGCAGCAGTGGGGCAGCTATGGTGCGGCTATGAGGCAGCCATGAGGCAGATATGGGGCAGCAGTGGGGCAGCTATGAGCAGGCTTTGGGGCGGCTGTGGAGCAGCAGTGGGGAAGCTATGGGGCAGTAGTGGGGCAACTATAAGTTAGCAGTGGGGCAGCTATGGGGCGGCTATGGGGCAGCAGTGGGGCAGCTATGAGGAGGTTATGGGGCAGCCATTGGCAGCTATGGGGCTGCAGTGAGGCAGCAATGGGGCAGCAGTGGGGCAGCTATGGGGCGGCTCTAAGGCAGCAGTGATGCAGATATCGAGCAGCTCTGAGGAGGCTATGAGGCCGCTATGAGGCAGTAGTGGGGCAGCTATGGGGCAGCAGTGGGGTGGCTATGTGGCAGCAATGGGGCAGCCATGGGGCAGGTATGGGGCTGCAGTGGGACAGCTATGAGGAGGCTATTGGGCAGGTATAGAGCGGCTATGTGGCAGTAGTCGGGCAGCTATTGGGCAGCTATTGGGAAGCCGTGGGGCAGCTATCGGGCGGCTATTATACAGCCATGGAGCAGCTATGGTGCAGCAGTGTTGCAGCTATGAGGAGGCTATGGGGAGGCTATGGAGCAGCTATGGGGCGGCTATCTGGTGGCTATGAGGCAGCTATCGGGCAGCTCTGAGGAGGCTATGGGGCCACTATGAGGCAGTAGTGGGGCAGCTATGGGGCAGCAGTGGGGTGGCTATGGGGTGGCAGCGGGGGCAACAGTGGGGCAGCCATGGGGCAGCTATGGGGCTGCAGTGGGGCAGCTATGAGGAGGCTATGGGGCAGCAGTGGGGCTGCTGGTTTCCCCCCGCTTCTTTTGTTGGAGTCCTCGCCCCTTCCATGGTTGCCCACCAATGAGGACTGGCTGATCCCTCCCCCACATCGACGGCCCCGGACCCACAACCCCGACCCCACATCTGCAGCCCCAGCCCCATAACAGAGCCTTCAGACCCCTAACTGAGCACCCGGACTTAGAACCGAGCATCGAGCCCCATTAGCCCCAACCCCAGCCCCACATCCCCGTCCCTCACCCAACTCCGCCCCACCCCACCCACACCCTATTCCCCCCTTCTCCCTCCGCCACCCCACTCCTCCCCCCCCTCCCCTTTCCCACCTGCGTGTGCGCGAGCAGCCGCTGTAGCTCCCCCAGGAGCTCCACGTTGCGCGACCTCCCCCCCCCGCCAACGCCATGGCCGAACAGCCCCACCCCCACTGCGCGCGGCTCTGGGAATAGCACTACGCGTGCGCCGGTCCCGGAAGCCGGAAACGGAAGTCCCCCCCCCCCCGCAGATGAACGGAGCGGTGGAGTACTATGGCGGCGGCGGTGGCGGCGCCGCGGAAACCGCGGAAACCGCGCGTTGGAGCGGCGGCGGCGGCGGCGGCGGCGGCGGCTCCGTTGCCGTGGGAACCGCGGAAACTGCGGAAACTGCGGAAACCGCGCGTTGGAGCGGCGGCGGCGGCGGCGGCTCCGTTGCCGCGGAAACCGCACGTTGGAGCGGCGGCGGCGGCTGTACGGGAGGCACTGTGAGCTTTGGGGGTGGGGCTGGGCAGGGGCAGCGGCAGCGGCAGCGGCAGCGGGGGAGGGGCGGGGCAGGATTCCGGGGCCGCGCGGCGCTCTCTTTTTTCCCCTAGCACTTGTAACATCTATGAGGAGGCTATGGGGAGGATATGAGGCAGCTATGGGGTGGCTATGGGGCTGCAGTAAGGCAGGTATGGGGCAGAAATGAGGCAGCCACGGGGCAGCAGTGGGGCAGCTATGGGGCAGCTATGGGACAGAAGTGGGGCAGCTCTAAGGGTAGCCATGGGGCAGTTATGGGGCAACAGTGGGGCAGGTATGGGGCGGCTATTAGGCAGCCATCAAGCAGCTATGAGGCAGTAGTGGGGCAGCTATGAGGAAGCAGTGATGGAGCTATGGAGTAGCAGTGAGGCAGCTATAAGGAGGCTATGGGAGGCTATGGGGCAGCTATGGTGCATCAGTGAGGAAGCTATGGGGCGGCTTTGGGGCAGCATTTTGGCAGCTATGGGGCAGCAGTGGGACAGCTATGAGGAGGCTATGGGGAAGCTATGTGGCAGCAGAGAGCTAGCTATGGGGCAGCTATGAGGAGGCTAAGGGGAGGCTATGGGGCAGCTATAGAGCGCCTATGTGGCAGTAGTTGGGCAGATATAAGGCAGCAGTGGGGCAGCTATGGGGCGGGAATTAGGCAGCCATGGGGCACGTATGGGGCAGCAGTGAGGTAGCTATGGGGCAGCTATGGGTCAGCTATGAGGAGGTTATGGGGAGGCAATGGAGCAGCAGTGGGGCAGATATGGGACGGTTATTAAGAGGCTATGTGGCAGCTATGGGGCATTAGTGGGGCAGCTATGGGGAAGTAGTGGGGCAGATATGGGGCAGCAGTGAGGCAGCTATGGGGTAGCTATGAGAAAGCTATGGGGCAGTAGTGAGGAAGTAGTGAGGCAGCTATGAGAATGCTGTGGGGAAGCTATGGGGCAGCTATGGGGCACCAGTGAGGCAGATATGGGGCACCAGTGAGGCAGCTATAGGGAGGCTACGGGGCAGCAGTGAGGGAGTAGAGAGTCAAATATGGGGCATTAGTGCGGCAGCTATGGGGCATTAGTGGGGCAGTTATGAGGAGGCTATGGGGAGGCTATGGAGCAGCTATGGGGCAGCTATAGGGCAGCAGGGAGGTAGCAATGGGGCAGCAGTTGGGAAGCTATGATGAGGCTATGGTGAGTCTACGGGGCAGCTATGGTACACCAGTGAGGCAGCCATGGGGCAGCTATGGGGCACCAATGGGACAGTTATGAGGAGGCTGTGGGGAAGCTATGGGGCAGCTATGGGGCAGCAATGAGGAGGGTATGGAGAGGCTATGGGGCAGCTATGGTGCAACAGTGAGGCAGCTATGGGGTAGCTTTGAGGAGGCTGTGGGGAGGATATGGGGTAGATATGTGGCAACGGTGAGGTAGCTATGGGGAAGCTATGGGGCAGCAATGAGGGAGTAGTCGGTCAGCTATGGGGCATTAGTGCTGCAGCTATGGGGCCGAGTGGGGCAGTTAAGAGGAGGCTATGGGGAGGCTATGGGGCAGCTATCGGACAGCATTGAGCTAGCTTTAGAACAGCTATGAGGAGGCTATGGGGCAGATATGGGGCAGCAGTCGGGCAGCTATGGGGCGGATATGGAGCAGCAGTGGGGCAGGTATGGGGCAGTAGTAAGACAGCTATGTGGCAGCAGTGGGGCAGATATGAGGAGGCTATGAGGAGGCTATGGGGCGGCTATGAAGCAGCAGTGAGGCAGTTATGAGGCGGCTATGGGTCAGATATGTGGCAGCAGTGAAGCAGCTATGGTGCGGCTATAAGGCAGCCATGGGGCAGCTATGGGTTAGCAGTGAGTCAGCTATGGGGCAGCAGTTGGGCAGCTATGAGGAGGCTATGGGGCAGCTATGGAGCAGATTTGAAACAGCTTTGGGGCGGCTGTGGGGCAGTAGTTTGGCAGCTATGAGGCAGCAGTTGGGCAGCAGTTGGGGCAGTAGTGAGGCAGCTATGTGGCAGCTCAGGAGAGGCTATGGGGCAGCTATGGGGCATTAGTGGGGCAGCTATGGGGAAGTAGTGGGGCAGATATGGGGCAGCAGTGAGGCAGCTATGGGGTAGCTATTGGGCAGTAGTGGGGAAGCAGTGAGGCAGCTATGGGGCAGCAGTTGGGCAGCTATAAAGAGGCTATGGAGAGGCTGTGCGGCAGCTATGGTGCATCAGTGAGGAAGCTATGGGGCGTCTTTAGGGCAGCAGTTTGACAGCTATGAGGCAGTCACGGGGCAGCTATGGGACAGCAGTGGGACAGCTATGAGGAGGCTAGAGGGCAGCTATGGGGCAGCTATGAGGAGGCTATGAGGAGGCTATGGGGCAGGTATATAGTGGCTATGTGGCAGTAGTCGGGCAGATATAAGGCATCAATGGGGCAGCAGTGGGGCAGCTATTGGGCGGCTATTAGGCAGCCATGGGGCGGCTATGGGGCAGCAGGGAGGTAGCAATGGGGCAGCAGTGGAGCAGCTATGATGAGGCTATGGCGAGGCTCTGGGGCAGCTATGGTGCACCAGTGAGGCAGCTATTGGGTAGCTATGAAGAGGCTGTGGGGAGGCTATGGGGCAGATATGTGGCAACGTTGAGGTAGCTATTGAGAAGCTATGGGGCAGCAGTGAGGCAGTAGTGGGTCAGCTATGGGGCATTAGTGCTGCAGCTATGGGGCCGCAGTGGGGCATCTAAGAGGAAGCTATAGGGAGGCTATGGGGCAGCTATGGGGCAGCAGTGAGCTAGCTATAGAACAGCTATGAGGAGGCTATGGGGCAGCTATGGAGCAGATTTGAAACAGCTTTGGGGCGGCTATGGGGCAGTAGTTTGGCAGCTATGAGGCAGCAGTTGGGCAGCTATGGGGCAGTAGTGAGGCAGCTATGTGGCGGCTCAGGAGAGGCTATGGGGCAGCTATGGGGCATTAGTGGGGCAGCTATGGGGAAGTAGTGGGGCAGGTAAGGGGCAGAAGTGAGGCAGCTATCAGGTAGCTAAGAGGAGGCTATGGGGCAGTAGTGGGGAAGCAGTGAGGCAGCTATGGGGCAGCAGTTGGGCAGCTATGAGGAGGCTATGGGGAGGCTATGGGGCAGCAGTGAGGCAGTTTTGGGGCACCAGTGAGGCAGCTATGGGGAGGCTACGGGGCAGCAGTCGGGCAGCTATGGGGCGGATATGGAGCAGCAGTGGGGCAGATATGAGGAGGCTATGAGGAGGCTATGGGGCAGCAGTGAGGCAGCTATGGGACAGGTATGAGGCACTTATCAAGCAGCTCTGGGGCAGCGGTGTGGCAGCTAAGAGGAGGCAATTGGGAGGCTATGGGGCAGCTATGAAGCAGCAGTGAGGCAGCTATGGGGCGTCTATGGGGCAGCAGTGGGGCAACTATGAGGAGACTATGGGGAGGCTATGGGGCAGCTATTGGGCAGCAGTGAGGCAGCAATGAGGCAGCTATGAGGAGGCTATGGGAAGCCGATGAGGCAGCTATAGAGCGGCTATGGGGCAGTAGTGGGGCAGCTATTGGGCAGCTATTGGGAAGCAGTGGCAAGGCTATCGGGCGGCTATTAGGCAGCCATTGGGCACCATGGGGCAGCAGTGAGGCAGCTATGGGACGGCTATGGGGAGGCTATGGGGCAGGTATGGGGCAGCAGTGGGGCAGCTATGGAGCAGATATCGAGAGGTTATGAGGCAGCTATGGGGTGGCGATGAGGCAGACATAGGGAAGCTATGGTGGAGCAGGGAGGCAGCTATGGGGTGGCTATGGGGCAGCAGTGAGACAGCTATGGGGCAAGTATGGGGAGGCTATGGGGCAGTAATGGGGCAGCTATGGGGCGGCTATGAGGCAGCCATGGGGTACATCTGGGGCACCAGTGAGGCAGCTATGGGGAGGCTATGGGGCAGCCATGGGGTACGTCTGGGGCACCACTGAGGCAGCTAAGGGCAGCAGTGAGGCAGCTATGGGGAGGCTATGGGGCAGCAGTGAGGCAGTAGTGGGTCAGCTATGGGGCATAAGTGCTGCAGCTATGGGGCTGCAGTGGGGCAGCTAAGAGGAAGCTATGGGGAGGCTATGGGGCAGCTATTGTGCATCAGTGAGGAAGCTACGAGGCGGCAATGGGGCAGCAGTTTTGCAGTTATGAGGCAGCTATGGGGCAGCAGTGAGGCAGCTATGAGGAGACTATGGGGAGGCTATGGGGCAGAAGTGGGGCAGCTATGGGGTAGCCATGGGGCAGCCATCAAACGGCTATGGGGCAGCAGTGGGGCAGCTAAGAGGAGGCTATGGACCAGCTATGGGGCGGCTACAAGGCAGCCATGGGGCAACTATGGGGAAGCAGTGAGAGAGCTATGAGGAGGCTATGGGTAGGCTATAGGGCAGGTATTGGACAGCTATGAGGCAGCCATGGTGCAGCTATGGGGCAGCAGTGGGGCAGCAATGGGGCGGCTATTAGGCAGCCATGGGGTGGCAATGGGACACCAGTGAGACATCTATGGGGTGGATATGTAGCAGCAGTGGGGCAGGTATGGGGCAGTAGTGGGGTAGCTATGAGGAGGCTACGGGGCAACTATGGGGCAGCAGAGAGGCAGCGATGGGACAGGTATGAGGAGGCTATGGGGAGACTACGGGGCAGCTATGAAGCTGCAGTGAGGCAGCTATGGGGCGGCTATGGGGAGGCTATGGGGCAGCTATGGAAAAGCTATGAGGCAACCATGGGGCTGCAGTTGGGCAGCTCTGGGGCCGCATTGAGGAAGCTATGGGGCAGCTCCGAGGAGCCTATGCAGCAGCTATGGAGCGGCTATGAGGCAGCTATGGGGCAGGTATGAGGCAGCCATGGGGCGGCTGTGGGGCAGCAGTGAGGCAGCTATGAAGAGGCTATGGGGAGGCTAAGGGGCAGCAGTGGGGCAGCTACGGGGCGGCTATGAGGCAGCCATTGGGCATCTAAGGGGCAGCAGTGGGGCAGCTATAAAGAGGCTATGGGGAGGCTATGGGGCAGCTATGGTGCATCAGTGAGGAAGCTATGGGGCGTCAATGGGGCAGCAGTTTGACAGCTATGAGGCAGCCACGGGGCAGCTATGGGGCAGCAGTGGGACAGCTATGAGGAGGCTATAGGGCAGCTATGGGGCAGCTCTGAGGAGGCTATGGGGAGGCTATGGAGCAGCTATGGGGCAGCAGTGAGGAAGCTATGGGGTGGCTATGGGGCGGCTATGAGGCAGCTATGGGGTAGCAGTGAGACAGCTATGAGGAGGCTACGGGGAGGCTATAGGGCAGTTATGGGGCGGGTATTAGACAGCCATGGGGCGGCTATGGGGCAGCAGGGAGGTAGCAATGGGGCAGCAGTGGGGCAGCTATGATGAGGCTATGGCGAGGCTCTGGGGCAGCTATGGTGCACCAGTGAGGCAGCTATTGGGTAGCTGTGAGGAGGCTGTGGGGAGGCTATGTGGCAGATATGCGGCAACGGTGAGGCAGCTATTGGGAAGCTATGGGGCAGCAGTGAGGCAGTAGTGGGTCAGCGATGGGGCAGCAGTGAGGCAGCTATGGGGCTGCAGTGGGGCATCTAAGAGGAAGCTATGGCGAGGCTATGGGGCAGCTATGGGGCAGCAATCGGGCTTTCCCACAAAGCGACACAATCCATCTGTGAACAGGGCGTATCTCTTTTCATCTTCTGTTAGTTCATTATATGGTGAGGCTTCTTTAGCACGTGACACCTCCTCTGCTGGGGTTGTTCCAAACTTTTTACCTTCAGGCCAGTCCATGATCACCTCCAGGATTCCTGAACTGTTGGGGTTCCCCATCCGAGCTCGCTGTGTAATCAGCGCAATCCACTTACTCCAAGTGGCATCAGTAGCATGATGGGTAGAGGGAACTGTTCCTTTAAACATCCAGTTCAGTACTGGCAGTCGAGGTGCCAGAAGGAGCTGCGTTTCAGTACCGATTACTTCAGAAGCAGCTCGAACCCCCTGATATGTGGCTAAGATCTCCTTCTCAGTTGGAGTGTAGCGCTCCTCAGACCCCCTGTATGCTCGACTCCAGAAACCAAGGGGTCGGCCTTGGGTCTCTCCAGAAGCTCTTTGCCACAAACTCCAAGTGGGACCTTCCTTTCCAGCAGCAGTGTAGAGGATGTTCTTTACATCCTGTCCCGTCCGCACTGGCCCCAGGGCCACGGCACGGGCTATCTCCTGCTTCATTTGCTCAAAAGCCTGCTGCTGCTCAGGGCCCCACACAAAATCATTCTTCTTCCAGAGGTCACCTGATAAAGGGGGCTCACAATGAGGCTGTAGTTTGGAACATGCAGTCTCCAAAATCCCACTACACCCAGAAAAGCTTGGCTCTCTGTCTTACTGGTGGGTGGAGACATGGCAGTAATTTTGTCAATCCCATCTGTTGGGATGTGACGACGTCCATCTTGCCACTTTATGCCTAGGAACTGAATTTCTTGTGCAGGTCCTTTCACTTTGCTTCACTTAATAGCGAAGCCAGCTCGCAGGAGGATCTGTATTATTGTCTCTCCTTTCTTAAAAACTTCCTCTGCTGTATTGCCCCATACAGCAATATCATCGATGTACTGCAGATGCTCAGGAGCAGCACCCTGTTCCAATGCAGTTTGGATCAACCCATGGCAAATGGTTGGGCTGTGCTTCCACCCCTGGGGCAAACGGTTCCAGGTGTACTGAACGCCTCTCCAGGTGAAGGCAAACTGTGGCCTGCATTCTGTGGCCAAGGGAATTGAAAAGAAGGCGTTAGCAATGTCAATGGTGGCATACCACTTGGCTGCTTTTGACTCCAGTTCATACTGGAGTTGAAGCATGTCTGGCACAGCAGCACTCAGTGGAGGTGTGACTTCGTTCAGGCCACGGTAATCTACCGTCAACCTCCATTCTCCGTTGGCTTTACGCACTGGCCATATGGGGCTGTTAAACGGGGAGTGAGTTTTGCTGATCACTCCCTGGCTCTCTAGCTGACGAATCAGATGATGAATGGGGAGCAAGGAATCCCTGTTGGTGCGGTACTGCCGTCTGTGCACCGTTTTTGTAGCAATTGGTACCTGTTGCTCCTCCACTTGTAGCAACCCCACAACAGATGGATCTTCTGACAGGCCAGGTAAAACAGATAGTTGCTTAATGCTATCTGTGTCCACAGTAGCTATTCCAAAAGCCCATCGCTACCCCTTGGGATCCTTAAAGTGCCCCCTTCTGAGATAGTCTATACCAAGTATGCGTGGGGCCCCCTGTCCAATCACTATAAGATGCTTCTGCCAGTCTTTACCCGTGAGGCTTATTTCTGCCTCCAGCACAGACAATTCCTGAAAGCCGCCAGTCACTCCAGAGAGATGAATCAATTCTGCCCCTTTATAACTTGAAGGCGTTAGAGTACATTGTGCACCAGTATCCACCAGTGCCTCCTATTTCTGTGGGTTTGATGTGCCAGGCCACCGAATCCACACAGTCCAATACACTCTATTATCCCTCTCCCTCCTCTGGCTGAGGGCAGGGCCCCTCTATTCATTACCTGTAGTGACGGGAACAACTTCGCTGGTAGTTGGTCTGTGTTGTAATTCTCTCACCCGTACTCGCAGTGCAG
This sequence comes from Callipepla californica brunnescens, assembly GCA_023055505.1. NCBI lineage: Eukaryota > Metazoa > Chordata > Aves > Galliformes > Odontophoridae > Callipepla > Callipepla californica. Next base: position 99,937 of record JALIRH010000226.1, on the reverse strand, counting down.
GGGTGGGTTTTTGATGTCATTCCTTCATATCTTCTCCATTTGCACATAAGTAACTCCACAAAGCCGCACGCGACATGAAGTTAGTGAAGTTAGTGCTGTCATTTGCTCGAGCAGGATGGCGTTTGCTTCTGATAGCTGCAACCAATTCGACCCTATCAATCAGTTGGGATAATTTTCCCAGTATATCTTCCATTTGTCCTTCTAACTTTGATATGGCTGAAATGGACGCGTATGGCGGCGGAAATTTTTGTTTGAAGTTTTGAAGTGTAAGAATTAGTTCAAAAACTGGGGGTTTTCTGTCTTGGTCCTCATATCTGTTGAACGTTGTCACTAGTGTACCGGCGTACCTTTCTGGTGCTGACTTTGAAAGCTTCTGACATATTTCGGGTGTACTCCTTACTTTCTCCGGATCATGGTCCCGATCGTCAGGATCAAAGGTGGGATCATACAGCATTTCCGCCACAGCTGTTTCTCTCAAATACTGGATGCCTTCCTCAATAGTTTTCCACCTTTTCACTTTAGGTGCCAGGTCACTCTTGTAGGGATATCTTTCCCTCACAGCTACTAGCATTCGTTGCCAGAGGCTGGCGATTCCATCCATATACCTGCTGATTCCTCTGTCGACAGCCGGATCTCGGGCAATGTTTCCTAGTTGGCGAGCTTCGTTACTATCAAGGGACACACTGTTGGCCCAGTTGTCCCAACACCGAAGCAACCAAGTGACAATACTCTCATCTGGACGTCGAATAAACTCCTTTCTTGAGCCTTGGATCTCAGACATTTTCACGGGCCAACGAAACGTCGTAACTTTAACTTTCTCTTCACCTTCATCATCACTTTCTTCTCCATGTCTCTCACTTTTCTTTGTTGCCTTTCTCGATGGTGATGGGGTTGTGGCCACCCCCTCACCTATATCTTCCTCTTCTTTCGGCACCTCTTCTTTGCGTTCTAGGCGCGAGGACACACGTTTCCATTTCTTGCCTTCCACAGGGGCAACTGACTTTGATACTGGTGCTTCCTTTGGCTGGTCAGGTGTGAGCGGGAGGTTTTCCTCTTTGGTTTGGGCCTCAGTTTGGACACTCTCTCTCTTCATAATAGTATATAAACCTCGGTAAGCATAGGCCAAGCCCCAAATAAGTGTTCCACCTCAGATCTTTCTGAGCCGCAGCACCCTTTACTCAGATACAGGCCTAGCTCCTCAGGATCCTGCAATTGTTCAGGAGAAAAATCCCATGACACCGGGTGTCCCCATCCTTCTCATTTCTTTCCTAAAACTCTCCACTCTCCCTGCCATTCAACATTCTCTGTTTCTGGGAGAAGCTTCCTGCACATGATGTAAAGTGCTACTACATGCAGGAGGACTAATATCCCAATTATTAACACCATCCCTAAGCTGTGATCTTGAAAATTCATAAAAAACTGAGAGGGGAACCTGGATACCCATTCAAACATCACATGGTTCGTTAACATGTTATCCTTTGTTCCATTAGCTGGGGTGCCCTGGGATCTGGCAGGTTCCTCTATCATTGCTTTTAATTTATCATACAGGGACCAGACCCAATGGAACAGAATGGCAAACTTAACCAAGTTCCAGTACGTTTTGAGCATTAAGAGGGAAAAAGCGGTGAAGTACAATCCCTGTAAGGGCAGTTTTAACAGAAACAGAAAAGACATCTTTTTATTATTATTTTTTTTTTTTTTCTTGTACTAAAACAATCTGGCAGTACCCAAAAGAAGTTTACAGATATCCCAAAACAACTGACAGTACGCCCGGACTTCAAGGTCATGTTTTGCTGTACAGCACTTGCAGTACAGATAAGCTTGTTAACAACAGACAGAGATGTACTCTAAAAGTTTGTCTCTGCCTGGCTAAGGCAGCTGGTTGTGCCCCACGTTGGGCGCCAAAAATGTCAGGGGTTTGTGAGCCGGTTCAGCCCGGCCCTGCGACAACCGAGGAAGGAGACCCACAGGCCCACACCCCGGACAAGGGGAAGGGGGAAAGGGAAAAAGGGAGATAAGCCCCAAAACAAAACAGCGGCAACGATCTGAGGGGGAAAAGCTAATTTACTAAATAAGACATCAGGAAGTAAATAACACAGTATAATGCAATACAATTTGGAATTAAGCCCAATGAATCAAACAAAACGAGTAAGACAGAGAGAGAGAGAGAGAGAGAGAGAGAGAGAGTGAGTGCCTGATAAACCGAAGGCCTTGCGCTAACGCTGAAGGCGGACGGCAGCGAGCACCCACTCCTAAGTGATCCTAGAGGAAAGAGAGAATGTCCCGTGACCGCAGAGAGTTTTTATCTGTTCCCTCTGAGCGGAAAACACGTGAAAAAATACAAAGCATTGCCAAGTCCTCTGGGGAATGTAGTTTTCTCCCTGACTCCCAATGCACCACATGATGCCATGATGTGGAATACCAGTACCAAAAAATCATAAAACCATGACACTTCCTTACGGTCTTTTTTGTAGATGGGAGTCACATCGGCAAGCCTCCAATCTTGTGGGACCTCTCCAGATGACCAGGAATGCTGATAGATGACAGAAAGCGGCTTGGCAATCACCTCTGCCAGCTCCCTCAGCACCCTTGGTTGGATCCCATCTGGTCCCATGGACTTGCGGCAGTTCAGATGGAGGAGCAGGTCTCTGACTGTCTCTGCTAGGATCACAGGGGGTGTATGATGCGCTTCGTCCCAGACTTCCAGGTCAGGGCAAAAAGTATCCTGAGTTAACTGATCTGTCTATTAAAGAGAGACGTGAAGAAGGCATTGAGAACCTCAGCCTTTTCCTTATCCTCTGTGGTTCCATTCCCTGCCGCATCAAGTAAAGGAGAGAAATTCTCCTTAGTTCTTTTACTGTTAATATATTTGTAAAAGGATTTTTTGCTCTGCTTTACTGCAGTAGCCAGTCTAAGTTGGAGCTGGGCTTTTGCATTTCTAATTTCCTGCCTGTATTGGAGGGGAGCAGAGGCTTGCTTTAAATGTGGAGTAAGGAAGGAAAGGATGGAGAAGGATCTTGTGAACTGAGGTGGGAAGTGGGTATTTAGTCATTGGAAAGCCATTTTGAACTTTTACTACCTGAACGCTGTACATTTTGGGTTAGTCTTCCTTAACTTTCTGTTGGACTTCTTGTTTTTCAATCAGGTGCATCCGTTCTGTGGAGCAGTAGGATACGTGGTTGGGGCGCAGACAGACCGGACTGTACAGGAGCATCTGATAGAAAAACACATGCTGCTCCCTAATCCAGTATAGGACTGCAGAATTCAGCAGGCAACAAAAGTCAGACGGTACATTTTGTGTATTCAACTAAAGTAAAAGTGCTGAATGTTTGTTGTTATTCCATTTTTTTTTTATCTGTGGAATGAAGTGAACTTGGCTGTGCTGAACTTTTATAAAGCAATGGTTGATCTGGCAGTAGAAGTGTTGAAGGAGACCTAAACAACTGAGACTGGTTTAAATCCAGTTGAAGAACTTGACAGAACATGCTTTAACACAGCGTGTAAGATAACCCTAAACGTGAAAGTGACCGTTTTTGTATTAGAAGATAAATGGCGTTTTCGTTGACTGACTGGAGTTAGCTCAGTTCTTTTCCACAGAATGTTGATGTTCTGAAGGATCCTGAAGCCGTTACGCAGCTTGGTAGCATTCTGAAAAGCAGCGTAAGGGCATGGAAAGCAGCTGGCCGCCCCTTTGTGATTCAGCTGGGAAGAATTGATTTAGATATGCTGAATATGTCCAAGTGCCCAAGTGAAAACATGTCTGCAGCTCTTGAGGCTGACGGTAAGAAATTGCACGTCCTTCCTAACAGCGGGATGGGCAGTGCACGTGATCAGGTTGTGAATTTGCTGGGCTTATCTCATTGCGTGTCTGTTGGTGGTGGTGGTTTTTGTTGCTTCTTTGTGTGTGCGTTTGGGCAAGAGAATGCCTGAAAATGTGCTTGCTTAGGTTCTTGTTTTTGTTAGCCAGATGTTTTGTTCAAAGAAACTCTGATTGCGGAAGGAGGAAAGCTCTTCAAGTGTGAGTTTAGGAAGGGTACCGGAGACTGCTGACTAATAGCAGTCTTGTGGAGACACAGTTGTAAGTTCTGACTTCATCGTTTTAGATAAGAAAAGACCCTAGGACGTTGGCAGAGTTTTGGTTTGGTGATATTCTACTACTGAAACAGCTTTCTTACAGAAGTGTAACTTCAGTGAAGGCGCCTCAGATTTGTCACAAACTAGACTGGTAATCACTGAGGAGGAATTAGGAGCTACTCGAGTTACCTAACCACTGTTACCTGGAAAAAATTGGGTCTGTGATATCCAAGTAGAATGTGCTGCTGGAGCATCCCTTGAGGAATGAAGTGACTCGGTTATTGGAGCTGTGTTCTGACAGACTTTCTTACCCATGCAATGAATACACCTTGACGTAGCTTCTCAGAACTTAATGCATTCTTTTGATTCTGCAGCTCTAATTGCCAGAAGGTGCTTAAAACAAAAAGAAAACACAACGAGAGAAATAGGAAGCAGTTGCTAGGACTTGTAGTGGTGAGATTTTACTCGAGCAACAGCTATTGAGATGGCACTCGGCTCAGAGTGTGTTCTCACAGTTGTTATCTCTGATGGCAGCAGGAGCAGTTCTGCCTTTGTTTCCCTGGCTGCAGTCTGGTGAGGTTTTCCTTGGATGTACTGTTATGAGTGTGTGTCTGTGCACTCAGTTAGGGCAAGTTCTACTGACGAGACTTGCATGGACTTGGACGTGAGAAAATGAAGTAAGAATTAGGCTCCTTGTAGTAAAGACAAGTTGGAACAATTATGTTTGTGACCAAATCAGGAGCGTGCTTTAGAACACTGTATAGGTTGGTTCTTCTCATCACGCAGTGAGAGCCAGAGGTAAGCATGATCCTGAGAGCTGAAGGAACATTCCCTTCCTTGAAAAAGAAGCTGCAGCATTGTTTCTGAGTTGTACTGGCAGAGTGTGCTGTCAGCAGTAGCACTGGAATACTAAATTGCAACTTGGATCCATGGAGCTGAAGTAATGGGAAAATGGTTTTAATCTGCATAATATGAACGAGAGATCTTCCTTCTTTGTCATTTGGGTATAAAAATGAAACATTCTCAATCTTCTGGAAGGAGTTGAGGGGAATCTGTTTGTTGACGCATCTTAACCCAGATTCAGTGCAGCTTTGCTACCTTTCAGGCGAAGTGGAAACCAAGCAGCCCTTGGTTAGAAGGATGAGGACTGTAAAAAGGGAAAGTTTAGAACTGATTTCTGGCTGGGTGAGCAGGTCCAACGATCCTCAGATGGTAAGTAAATATGGCATCCAAAGAGTTGATAGGACACATTCAGGAGGAACTCTGCTCTTTTGCTGCAGTGCAGTTAACACTGTTCTGTTCACAAGAACTGGCTTCAGAACTGCAATATCTGCAGGAAGGATGATAAGCTGTGACCATACAGGGGTAGGCCTGAGCTGTGTTTTGAGTGCTTCAGGTAGTGTCAGCTGAGAGCAGTCCTAAGGGGAAGCAGGAAGGTGTAGGAGAGCCCTCAGGCAAGCACTGCTGGATGAACACAGTGTGTGGGAAGCATGTGGGCGTGTAAGTTCATTTTTAGCTTCTTTCCGAACTGCTGTGTGAGGCTTTGTTGGGTAACTGCACTGCTCTAAGCATGTCTTGCTCTTGATGTAGGTTGCTGAAAACTTTGTTCCTCCCTTGTTGGGTGCCGCTCTCATTGACTACCAGAGAAATGTTCCAGCTGCTAGAGAGCCTGCAGTACTGGGTGCTGTGGCTGTGGCTGTAAAGAAGCTGGGTGGGCACATCGCTGCTGAAATACCTCAGATCTTTGATGCTGTTTTTGAGTGCACGTTAAATATGATCAAGAAGGTATTCCTATGTAAATTTTGGATAACGGAAAAAAAAAGAAAAGGGATTTTATATTCAGGATATTGCAAGAAAGGGGGCAGGGCGTGTTATGCTATGTAGTTTACATAGCATTATTCTGTTGGGTGGAAATGAAGGTGAGGTTGATGAGCTGTGGCTGTCTGGGTGAATGTCTTGATCTCACTGACTGAATTTCTTGATCCAGTTCTGGAATTAAATTCGGAGTTGTTTTTCTGTTCCAGGACCTTGGGATGTCGTGGTCCTGGAAGCTGAAGTCTACTTGAAGTATATTCATACGTCCTTTGAGTAGAAGTATTGATTAGTTCTTGAAGTATTTCTTTCCTGATTTCCGTAGCTGCTAGAGTTTCTGTGTTACGGTTTACAGCAGGTACTTGCACAATAGATGGGTGCCGTTTTGCAGCAGTGTGAATCAGAAAGTGTATCCCTGTAGTGGCTGGGTGCTTAACCGCTGAGGCCGTCTGTCCTGTGCCTGTGGAGCAAGTGGTAATTAATGTTGTGCACTGACCAAATGTGGTTCACCCTGCTGACACTGTGTAAGTCCAGCAAATGGTCTTCTCAATCTATGGTGGTGAAAGTATGGGGAAAAATGTTGCTGGGAATCTGGGAACTGCATGCTTTGTTTTGTTTTTAGATTTCCTTAAAGCTGAGATCTCCATGGTAAGCCAGATTTTCTCTCCCAGATTTTCCCAGTGAAAAGGCTGTATGGATTCAGGCCTTTTCTGCGACTGGTTAGGGTTAGGGTTTAGGCTAGGGTTAGGGTCAGCTTCAGGGTCAGGGTTAGGGCAAGGGTTAGGGTTAGGTTTTGGTGTAGATTTCGGTTTAGGGTAAGGGTTAGGGATAATTTGAGTGTTAGTGTCAGGGACAGAAGTAGGTGAAGTGTTCATGTTAGGAGTAGCATTAGGGTTAAGTTTAGGGTTAGACTTAGGATTGGATTTGTATGTAGGGTTAGGGGTAGGGTTAGTTTGAGTGTCAGGGTGAGGTAAGGGGTAGGCCTCGGGTTTGGCTTTGTGTTAAGTAAAGGTTTAGGAATAGTTGTAGGGTTAGTGTTTGGATTAGGATTTGGTTTAATATTAGGAACATGTTTTGGGATAGATTTAGGTGAGGGTTGTGGTGATCTGATGCTTTTGGTTAGGTTTAGGGTTGGGCTTCCACTTGGGTTTTGTGGTAGGGTCTGAGTTTGGGTTAGGGTTAGGGTAGAGTTAGAATTAGGATTTGGGAAATGCTTCGAGTTCTGTTTAGGGTAAGGATTAGTGTTAGATTTAGGGTTTGAGTTAGGGTTAGGATTATGGTTAGGACTAGGGTTCTGTTAGGTTTTGGGTTAGGGTTATGGGTAAGTTTGTTTTAGTACTAGGGTAAGGTTATGTTTAGGGTTAGGGTTACGATTAGGGAAAGATTTAGTGATACAGTGTTAGGGTAAGTTTAGGTTATGGAATAGGGTTAGGTGTAAGATTGGGTTTAGTAATAGGGTTAGGTTTAGATTCTGGGTTAGGGTTAGAGATAGGGAAAGGGTTTGGGATTGTTTTAGGTTTTGGATTAGGTTTAGGATTAGGGTTAGGGAAAAAGTTTTTCTCAGTTTTATGATTGTGTTTAGAGCTAGGATTAGGTTGAGTGTTCATGTTAGCATTAGGGGAAGTTTTAGGTTTAGGTTTAGGTTTAGGATGCGATCTGTGTTTAGGGTTAGGGGCAGGGTCAGTTTGAGTGTAAGGGTCAGATTAGGGTTAGGCCTCTGGTTAGGGTTAAGGTTAGGAATAGGATTAGGTTTCAGGTTAGTGTTAGGGTTAGGCCTGGGATTGCTGTTAGGGTTAGGTTAAGGTAAGTCTTGTGGTTAGGGTTAGGTGTAGGAAAAGGGTTTTGGGGATAGGGATAGTGTATAGGTAAGGGTTAGAATTCGATTTAGGATTAGGCTTAGGGATAGGGTTTGTTTGAGTTCTAAGGTTAGATACAGCATTAGAACTAGGTTGAGTGTCAGTGTTAGGATTAGGGTTTGGGTTACTGTTGAGGATAGGAATAGGGATAGGCTTAGGGTTATGCTTAGGGTTCAGGCTAGGTACAGGGTTAGGGTTAGGTTTAAGGTGAGTGTTAGGCTTAGGGTAAGGATTGTGGTAAAAATGAGTTCTCTACTTGTTAATCAAACCGACTCGAGACAGATGTGTCCGTGTTTTTCAGCGTGTTTTTTTTTCTGAGAACTATGTAGTTTGTAGAAGTCTCAAAAGAGATATATCGATGTTTTGTCTAAAAACTGTAGTTTGTGCAAGTTGGAGCCACAGCGCTTAGTTCTAACACCTGGACAATGAACAACAGATAGCAGTGACCTTTGGAGAAACTGCAAAAGAAAAAGAAGTGAAAATCTCCTCTTGAGCGCGCGTGATCGGAGCTGAGGAAAACTATGGCCTTCATCATCTCGATCGCCAGGAGGCAGAGAACGACCCCCAGATAACAGCCAGCGCAGCCCAGGAAGAGAAAGATAAGACATGAATGCAGAGATAAGGGACAATGAAAAGAGGGGTTGGGGGGCCCTGTTGAGCACCTCTGGTGCAGAGGAGACTCCCAGCCGCCCAGCGCTGTTCCGCTCATTTCTTGCTTGCTCAATAAATTCCTTACTGTTGGCAACAGTTGGTGCGTATCGTTCTCTTCACACCTCTAACAATTTGGTGCCGTGACTCGGATCCAGGCGACTCTGCTGTGGAATTCCCACTCCAGGGGAGCACCCCGTCTTCGGACGGCCCCTGGGCTGGGGAACTTCTGTGCAGAGACCTGTAGCTCCGAACTCTAGGTACAGCTCGCAGGTAAAGCTACCAGACATACCACTAGAAAGTCCCCTAGGTTTAATGTTAAAACATTGGGGTGATTCTCCCTCTAGACGAGGAAAGAGTGAGGTGAAGATGGTACATGACTGTATGGAGGTATGGGGAGGAAAGCAGAGAAGGGCAGATCAGCTGTTCTGGCCAGTATTTGGGTCCTTTGAGGACCGGATCTGCCAGGCTCTAAACGCTTATGCAAATGAAAAACAGCCTTTGAATCTGGAAGATGGTGAGTATGCAAATGATGTGTAGAATCTGATATTGGAACCTTTCTGTTCCCCCTAATTAAAAAAAGGAATACAACAGAGGAGGACATTATACACTATCCCCCCGCCTTACGCTCCCCCCGAACAGAATCCAGCGGCTCCGCCGGAGCAAGCTGAATCTGACTTGGGAGATGAACCTGAATGTGAACCCCTAGACTTCCCTAGGAGAAGGATCACTAGAAGGCAAGCTAGGCAGGAGAGAGGTCAAGGAGGAAACGTTCTCCCTTTAAGAGAAATACCTGTAGCTACCGGAGGATCAAAGCCAGGAGCTGGCTATGTTTCAGTTCCCTTCAACTCAGGAGATACATAAGGGAATTTCAGAAGGAGATGGGGAATTTGCTGGAGGATCCTTGAGGGGTCTCCGAGAGGCTAGATCAATCTTCAGGTCCCAACCATTAAACTTGGGATGAAACACAGGCAATTTTGGGCATACTATTTAGAGCAGAAGAAAGGGATATGATCAGGAGGGCAGGTACGTGAATCTGGGATCAGCAACACCCGTCTGGCCCAGGAGCAGATCTAAAGTGACCCTTACAGCGGCCCAATTGGGATAATCAGAGCCAGGAACATGGTACTCACATGGCAGATTTGCGAGTTCTTATTATTCAAGGGATTAGAGAATCTGTCCCTCGGGGACAGAATATCAATAAGGCAAATAAGGCAAGCAACGGAAAAAAGATGAAACTCCTACTGAGTGGTTAGAGAGACTATGCAGAAATGTACAGTTCTATTCAGGATTAGATCCTGCTACCCCGTGGGGCGAGCTCTCCTGAAAACGCGGTTTGAAGCTAGGTCCTGGACAGATATTGGAAGGAAACTAGAGAAGCTGGAGGACTGGCAGGAGAGAGGATTAGATGAATTGCTGAGAGAGGCTCAGAAAGTATACGTTAAGGAGAGAGGAGGAGACTCAGAAGAGGCAAGCTGGAAGTCTGATAGCCGCGGTAAGAGAAGGACAGAAGGGGGCGTTCCAGGCAAGGAGAAGAGGGAATATTCCTCGGGCAGAAAATGCGCTTCAACCCAAGCAGAACAGACCCAGAGATATGAGGACAGTTGAATGCTTCTACTGTCAGAAAAAGGGACACATGAAGAAAGACTGTAGAAAGAGAATCTGGGACGAGCAAATGTTTCAGGAGGACTGAGGGGGTCAGGGACTCTATGTGCTGGGGACCTGGGAAAGAAACAAGCCCTTGATAAAATTGAAATTGGGTTCTCAGCGTCAGGAAATGGAATTTTTGGTAGAGTCTGGGGCAGAAAGATCGACTGTTCAATATTTACCTCGAGGATGTTCTTTATCCTCGGAAGAGCTACAAGTAATTGGAACAAAAGGGGAACCTTTTATGGTACCTGTTGTAAAGCAGGTAGAAATAGAATCACCTAGCACCTATGGAACTGAGTCTTTTTTATTAGTATCTGAAGCAGAATAGAATTTGCTAGGGAGAGATTGAATTGTGGAGTTAGGAATACATTTGGAAGTAAAAGATAGAGAATTAACTGTTCAGCAACGTACTCTAACGATAGAAGATGAGGCTAGAATTAACCCAGAAGTTTGGTAGAGTCCAGAATCAGTAGGGAAGTTAAACATAGAACCCTTTGAAGTGATTCTAAAGGACCCAGGCATTCCAATTAGGGTGAAACAATATCCCATTTCACAGGAAGGTAAATCAGGGCTACAACCTGAAATGGAGAGATTAATATCTAAAGAACTATTAGAGCCTTGTATGTCTCCCTAGAATACTCCCATACTCCATGTAAAAAAAAAAACCTTATGGCACATACAGATTGGTCCACGACTCAAGGGAAATTAAGGAGAGAACAATTCCCCGCTTCCCAGTAGTGGCAAACCCCTATCCGCTGCTCGGTCAATTGAAGCCAGAATCTCAGTAGTATAGTGGAATTGATTTCAAGGATGCTTTTTGGACCTGCCCCCTGACGGCAGAATGCAGAGACTACTTTGTCTTCGAGTGGGAAGATCCAAACACCCATAGAAAACAACAACTCAGAGGGACAGTGCTCCCACAGGGATTCACAGAATCCCTAACTTGTTTGGGCAAGCCCTTGAGCAAGTACTAAAAACTGATGAACTAAACCCACAGGCAACCTTAGTGCAATATGTAGATGACTTACTATTAGCTGGAACAGGCGAGGAGACAGTTAGACAGGAGAGCATTAAACTATTGCATTTCTTTGGTTCAAAGGGGTTCCAAGTTTCAAAGGCAAAATGCCAATTTACAGAAGAGGAAGTGAAATATTTGGGACATTGGTTAAGCAAGAGAAATAAGACATTAGATCCAGAACGGGCAAATGGGATTTGATCTTGAAAAGCCCCAAGAGGCAAGAGGCAGGTGAGGCAGATGTTAGGGCTGCTAGGATGCTGTCGACAATGGATTGAGAATGATAGCAGTAAGGTAAAGCTTTTATAGCAGAAACTAGTACAAGATGGCTGAAGAAAGTGGAGCCAGGAGGATGAGCAAAGATTAGAAGACTTCAAGGTAGATCTTCTTCATGCACCAGCGTTAAGCTTACCTGATCTAAAAAGCCCATTTTACCTTTTTGTAAATACAGACGAAGGGATCGCTTTTGGAGTAGTGAGCCAGGAATGGGCCGGGAAGAAGAAGCCAGCAGGATACTTTTCAAAACTCTTGGATCCCGTTAGCCGTGGGTGGCCTACCTGTCTACGAGCAATAGTTGCTGTAGCTCTGTTAGTAGAAGAAGCAGGGAAGATGACTTTCAGGGGTGAATTACAAGTGTATAGTCCACATGACAATAAGGGGAGTACTCCAAGAAAAAGCAGAGAAGTGGATTACAGATGCTAGACTATTGAAATAGGAAGGAATCCTAATCCATTCTCCTCAATTAGAAATAGAAACTCCAAGTTTGCCAAATCCTGCTCAATTTTTCTATGGGGAACCAGATGAAGATTTAAGCCATGATTGCATTCAGTGTATAGAGTATCAGGCTAAAAGAGGGGAGGACTTAGAAGAGGAGAAGTTATTAGAAGGGGGCAAATGATTTGTAGATGGCTCCTCCCGGGTGGTAGAAGGAAAAGGAAAATCAGGGGATGCTCTACTAAACGGGAAAACATTTCCAGTAATTGAATGGGGAGCATTGGACAGAACGTGGTCAGCTCAGGCTGTGAAATTCTATACAATCCTTCCAGCCCTTCAAATGTTGAAAGGAAGCATTGGGACTATCTCTACAGATTCTAGGTATGCGTATGGGGTAGTCCATACCTTGGGAAAAAGATGGGAGGAAAGAGGATTGGTAAACTCACCCGGGAAAGGGTTAATTCACCAGTCGTTAAGAAGACAAACTCTGAGGGCAAGAAGAGAACCAGAGAAAACCAGAGATAGTACACGGAAAGGCACCAGAGGGCGATGTCGGCTGAAATAAGGGGAACTAATTTTGCTGATGAAGAAGCGAAAAGAGCGGCTCCGACAAATGGAGGTTGAGGAAAAGGAGGGAAAATGGTTATTAGCTGATGGAAGAGAGGTAATCCCTAAAGCTTGGAGAAGATGAGAATTTCCTAAGCAGACTCATTGCGGGCTTCAGGCCTTGGTGGACCAATTCACAATGAAATAGATGTGTATAGGCATTTCTAGCATAGCCAAAGGAATTGTAGATCATTGTATGATTTGGAGGAAAGGAAAGAAACAACAACTGAGGGAAAAAATACAGGGAGGAAGGGAATGGGCTGTCAGACCTTTTGCTCAAATGCAGATAGACTTCACAGATCTCCCCAGGGTTGGAAGATAGAAGTACTTCTTAGGAAGAATCGCCCATTGAACACATTTTCTGGAGGCCTACCCCACCGCTAGGGCAACAGCCCAGACAGTAATCAAGACATTGTTCGAACATATTATCCCCAGATATGGGAACATGGAAGTTGCAGATTCAGCTAGAGACCCTCACTTTGTATTAAAGGCAGTGTAAGAGGCTTTAGCTCCAATGGGGACCAAATGGGAATATCGCACCCCATGGCACCCACAGAGCTCTGGAAAAGTAGAAAGGTCGAATGGGGAACTTCCAAAGCGGCTTACTAAAGGAATGATTGAAACCAAGATGTCTTGGATGAAGTGTTTGCCACTGGCACTACTTAACTGAAGAACAGAACGAAGAAGAGAGACTGGAATATCACCTTTTGAAATGGGATATGGAATGCCATATGATTTAGAACTCCCATCGGAACATCCCAAGGTAGAAGAAAATACAGGAATATTGAATTGAAATGAATAAGAGAAGGAATGAATGAAGAATGGAAGGACTGGTGGTCCAACGGCCTCCGCTAGATATGGCAATACATGGAATCAGTCCAGGAGACAAGGTTTAAATTAAAACGTGGAAAGAGTCATCTCTAACTCCCCGCTGGGAAGGACCTTTTCTTGTTTTATTAACAACAGAAACAGCCATCCGGACAGCTGAGCGCAGATGGATCCATGCAAGCCATGTGAAAGGACCAATCCGTGACACAGGACCCCAGTGGGAGGTGTCCAAGACTTCGGACGATCTACAAACCACTCTAAGAAAAATGTAGAACGTTTTTTTGTTTTGTTTTGTTTTGTTTTTTTTTAACAGACGAGAAAACTCAGTCATTTCCTTGTACGCTTTGTATGTATATTGTATATGTATTGTGCATTGTATACGATGAAGATTGGTGAATTCGCTCTTCCTATGAATTCCATTTAGGATTTCACTTTGCTTCAAATAAGGGGAAGGATGCATTTGAGTGTAGGTGTCAGGTTAGGGTTGTGGTAATCTGATGCTTTGGGTTAGGTTTAGGGTTTGTTTTAGGATTAGGTTAGGGTTATTTTTTTGTGTAGCTGAAGGTTTAGTGCAAGGGCTAGGGTTCTCTTTAGTTTGAGGTTCAGAGAAGGCTTAGGGTTAAGGTTAGGCTTAGGGTTAGGGTAAGGTTTAGGTTTAGGATTAAGGTTAGAGTTCGGGTTAGGTTTAGGGTTAGGTTTTGGATTAGGGATAGGGTTAGGTTTTGGTGTAGATGAAGGTTTAGAGTATGGGGTAGAGCTCTCTTTAGTTTTAGGATCAGAGAAGGGTTACGCCTTGCTTGGGTACAGGATAGAGTAAGGGGGAGGGTTAGGATTTGATTTAGGGTTGGTTTTGGGTCTAGGTTAGTTTGAGTGTTAGGCTGAGAGAAGGGGTAGGCCTTGGGTTGGGTTCTGGCTTAGTGTTAGGTTAGGAATAGGTTTGGCGTTTGGATTGGGTTTGGGGTTAGAAGTAGGGATAGATTAGGTGAGATCTGCAGTAATCTGATGCTTAGCTTTAGGTTTAGGGTTGGGCTTTGAGTTGGGGTTGGTTTTAGGGTCAGATTTCGATTGAAGGCAGACTTAGAGTCACAATGAGGCTAATGGTCAGGGTTTGATATACGGTTAGAGTAAGGTTTAGGTTGACTTTAAGTTTCAGGTTTGGAAAATGGTAGGCATTGCTTTTGGTGTGGTGTTTGCCTTGGGTTTAGGAATTGGAATAGGGTATGAGGACCATCAGATAGCTAGGGTAAGTCTTAGTGTTAGGGTTGGGGTTAGAGTTGAGGTGAGGGTTGTGGTAATCTGATGCTATGTGTCAGGTTTAGGCTTGGGCATCAACTTGGGGTTGGTGTTAAAGTAGGAGTTTTTGCTTGGGTTCCGCTTCTGCTAGGGATAGATTTCTGTTTAGGGAAAGGGTTGGTCTTATGGTAAGTGTTAGGTTTCCGGTTAGGGTTCAGAATAGAATGAGGGGCAAGGTAAGGCTTTGTGCTCGGGTTAGGGCTTGGGTTTTGGTTCGGATTAGGGTAAGTGTTTGGGTTAGGGTTAGGATAAGAATTAGTGTTAGGTTTAGTGTCAGGGGTGGGTTTTGGTGTTGATTGAGTTTTATGGTAAGGGGTAGTGAAAGTGGGTCAGGGCAGGGTTCAGCATTGGGTTAGAGCTATGGAAAGGGTTTGGGATTCTTTGAGGTTTCGGATTCGATTTCGGATTAGGGTTAGGGAGAAAGTGTTTCTCAATGTGATGATTCTATTTAGGGATAGGATTAGGTTGAGTGTTGATGTTAGCATGAAGTTGAGGTTTAGGGTTAGGTTTAGGTTTCGGATTTGATCTGTATGTAGGGATTGAGGCAGGGTTAGCTGGTGCGTAAGGGTGAGAGTAGGGTGAGGTTTAGCTTTAGCGTATGTGTTGGAATAGGACCGATGCCGGCTGATTAGAGAAGGCGCTATTGAGTGCACGGCAGCCGGCTGACTGGCGTCTTTCTTCAGCGGCAAAAGCAGCAGGAGCCGCGATTGATGCGATTGAATGGGAATCCGCGGCTAAGCGCGGTTCGAGCATCAAACTCTCGGCCGCTTTTTCTCTGCTTCTTAAAGGGGGCTATTCCGATGCTCCGGTGACAAGGTTTTCTGGGGAACCCTTAGAAGCGGTGGAATCACACACGCCTTTGGGAGAGGAACCAGCTTTCCGTACTTAACGCCTCTCCATTGCTTCCATAGTTCTGAAAAACATACCTTTTTGAGAGAGAATGAGAAAGATCCGCGGGTATTGTAAGAAAATTGAAGTGAATGTGTTAGATTGAGGAAGTAAAAAGGATAACAGCACTGGTCAGAGAAAAGAATGAAAACGTGCTCGCAGATGAATGAACGATGCAGACATACGTTGCATTCAGTAGCAGAGCAGAATGAGAATCAAAACTTTCCTTCCCATTAACACTGGGATCCAGCACACATTCTCTTCCAACTCCAGAAACCGAGTCACTTTCACGTGTAAACCGCGAATTGTTGGAATAGGACCGCTACCGGCTGATTTTTGAAAAGCCGCGATTCAGTGCACTGCTGCCGCCTGACTGGCGTCTTTCTTCAGCGGCAAAAGCAGCAGTAGCCGCGATTGATGCGATTCGAGCCTGAGACGCGGTTCTTCGCGGTTCGAACATTAACACGCTGCCGGTTTGCTTTGCTTGTTAAAAGTGGCTTTTGCAACGCTCCACTGACAGTGTTTTTGGGGAACACTTAGAAGAGGTGGAATCAAACATACATTTGGTAGAAGAAAAAGTTTAACGTACTTAACGCTACTATTTGACTTTTTAGCTCTGAATACCATACCGTTCCAAAAGAAAAAGGGAATGAATTGTTTGTTTGGCAAGAAAAACTTGTGTGACGATATTAAAAAGAGGTAGGAAAAGGAATAACAAGACTGGTCAGAGAAAGGAATGAAAACGTGCTCGTAGTGGAATGAACGATGCAGACATACGTTGCATTCAGTAGTAGAGCAGAATGAGAATCAAAACTTTCCCTCTCACTGACACTGGGATCCAGCATCCATTCACTTACAACACCAGAATTGGAGTCACTTTCAGGTTTCAACCGCGATTTGTTGGAATAGAACCGCTACCGGCTGATTACTGAAGACGCAATTCAGTGCACGTCTTTCAACTGACTGGCTTCTTTCTTCAGCGGCAAAAGCAGCAGGAGCCGCGATTGATGCGATTCGAACATGATTCACGGTTTTCCGCGGTTCGAACATTAGCTCGCTACCGGTTTGCTATGTTTGTAAAAGGTAGCATTTGCAATGCTCAGATGACAGTGTTTTTGGGGAACACTTATAAGCGGTGGAATCACACATCCATTTGGTAGAGGAAACAGCTTTCCTTAATAAACGTTTCTCTTTTGCTTCTTTATCTCTGAATACCATACTTTTGCAAAAGAGAATCGAAAGATACTTGTGTTCGACAAGAAAAAGTTTTTCCATGTATTAACTAGAAGTACGAAAAAGAATAACAACACTGGTCAGAGTAAAGAATGAAAACGTGCTCGTAGATGAATGAATGATGCAGAGATACGTTGCATTCAGTAGTAGAGCAGAATGAGAATCAAAACTTTCCCTCCCACTAACATTGGGATGCAGCATACATACACATACAACTCTTGAAACCGAGTCACTTTCACGTGTAAACCGCGATTTGTTGGAGAAGAACCGCTACCGGCTGATTACTGAAGCCGCGATTCAGTGCACTTTTACCGGCTGACTAGCGTCTTTCTTCAGCGGCCAAAGCAGCAGGAGCCGCGACTGGAGCGATTGAATCGGAATCCGCGGCTAAGCGCGGTTCGAGCATCAAATTCTCTGCCGCTTTTTCTCTGCTTCTAAAGGGGGCTATTCCGATGCTCCGGTGACAAGGTTTTCTGGGGAACCCTTAGAAGCGGTGGAATCACACACACCTTTGGGAGAGGAATTATCTTTCCGTACTTAACGTCTCTCCATTGCTTTCATAGTTCTGAAAAACATACCTTTTTGAGAGAGAATGAGAAAGATCCGCGGGTATTGTAAGAAAATTGAAGTGAATGTGTTAGATTAAGGAAGTAAAACGGATAACAGCACTGGTCAGAGAAAAGAATGAAAACGTGCTCGCAGATGAATGAACGATTCAGATGTACGTTGCATACAGTAACAGAGCAGAATAAGAATTAAAACTTTCACTCCTATTAAAACTGGGATCCAGCACACATTCTCTTCCAACTCCTGAAACGGAGTCACTTTCACGTGTAAACCGCGAATTGTTGGAGAAGAACCGCTACCGGCTGATTTTTGAAAAGCCGCGATTCAGTGCACTGCTGCCGTCTGACTGGCGTCTTTCTTCAGCGGCAAAAGCAGCAGTAGCCGCGATTGATGAGATTCGAGCGGAATCCGAGGTTCTGAGCGGTTCGAATATTAACACTCTGCCGGTTTGCTCTACTTGTTAAAGAAGGCTTTTGCAAAACTCCGATGATAGTGTTTTTGGGGAACACTTAGAAGAGGTGGAATCAAACATACATTTGGTAGAAGAAAAAGTTTAACGTACTTAACGCTACTATTTGACTTTTTAGCTCTGAATACCATACCGTTCCAAAAGAAAAAGGGAATGAATTGTTTGTTTGGCAAGAAAAACTTGTGTGACGATATTAAAAAGAGGTAGGAAAAGGAATAACAAGACTGCTCAGAGAAAGGAATGAAAACGTGCTCGTAGATGAATGAATGATGCAGACATACGTTGCATTCAGTAGTAGAGCAGAATGAGAATCAAAACTTTCCCTCTCACTGACACTGGGATCCAGCATCCATTCACTTACAACACCAGAATTGGAGTCACTTTCAGGTTTCAACCGCGATTTGTTGGAATAGAAACGCTACCGGCTGATTACTGAAGACGCAATTCAGTGCACGTCTTTCAACTGACTGGCTTCTTTCTTCAGCGGCAAAAGCAGCAGGAGCCGCGATTGATGCGATTCGAACATGATTCACGGTTTTCCGCGGTTCGAACATTAGCTCGCTACCGGTTTGCTATGTTTGTAAAAGGTAGCATTTGCAATGCTCAGATGACAGTGTTTTTGGGGAACACTTATAAGCGGTGGAATCACACATCCATTTGGTAGAGGAAACAGCTTTCCTTAATAAACGTTTCTCTTTTGCTTCTTTATCTCTGAATACCATACTTTTGCAAAAGAGAATCGAAAGATACTTGTGTTCGACAAGAAAAAGTTTTTCCATGTATTAACTAGAAGTACGAAAAAGAATAACAACACTGGTCAGAGTAAAGAATGAAAACGTGCTCGTAGATGAATGAATGATGCAGAGATACGTTGCATTCAGTAGTAGAGCAGAATGAGAATCAAAACTTTCCCTCCCACTAACATTGGGATGCAGCATACATACACATACAACTCTTGAAACCGAGTCACTTTCACGTGTAAACCGCGATTTGTTGGAGAAGAACCGCTACCGGCTGATTACTGAAGCCGCGATTCCGTGCACTTTTACCGGCTGACTGGCGTCTTTCTTCAGCGGCAAAAGCAGCAGGAGCCGCGACCGGTGCGATTGAATCGGAATCCGCGGCTAAGCGCGGTTCGAGCATCAAATTCTCTGCCGCTTTTTCTCTGCTACTAAAGGGAGCTATTCCGATGCTCCGGTGACAAGGTTTTAAGGGTAACCCTTAGAATCGGTGGAATCACACACACCTTTGGGAGAGGAATTATCTTTCCGTACTTTACGCCTCTCCATTGCTTCCATAGTTCTGAAAAACATCCCTTTTTGAGAGAGAATGAGAAAGATCCGCGGGTATTGTAAGAAAATTGAAGTGAATGTGTTAGATTGAGGAAGTAAAAAGGATAACAGCACTGGTCAGAGAAAAGAATGAAAACGTGCTCGCAGATGAATGAACGATGCAGACATACGTTGCATTCAGTAGCAGAGCAGAATGAGAATCAAAACTTTCCTTCCCAAAAACAAAAGGGATCCAGCACACATTCTCTTCCAACTCCTGAAACCGAGTCACTTTCACGTGTAAACCGCGAATTGTTGGAGTAGGACCGCTACCGGCTGATTTTTGAAAAGCCGCGATTCAGTGCACTGCTGCCGCCTGACTGGCGTCTTTCTTCAGCGGCAAAAGCAGCAGTAGCCGCGATTGATGCGATTCGAGCCTGAGACGCGGTTCTTCGCGGTTCGAACATTAACACGCTGCCGGTTTGCTATGTTTGTTTGAAGTGGCTTTAGCAAATCTCCACTGGCAGTGTTTTTGGGGAACACTTAGAAGAGGTGGAATCAAATATACATTTGATAGAAGAAACAGCTTGACGTACCTAACGCTACTATTTGACTTTTTAGCTCTGAATACCATACCGTTCCAAAAGAAAAAGGGAATGAATTGTTTGTTTGGCAAGAAAAACTTGTGTGACGGTATTAACTAGAGGAACTGAAAAAGGTAACAAGACTGGTCAGAGAAAAGAATGAAAACGTGCTCGTAGTGGAATGAACGATGCAGACATACGTTGCATTCAGTAGTAGAGCAGAATGAGAATCAAAACTTTCCCTCCCACTAACATTGGGATGCAGCATACATACACATACAACTCCTGAAACGGAGTCACTTTCACGTGTAAACCGCGATTTGTTGGAGAAGAACCGCTACCGGCTGATTACTGAAGCCGCGATTCAGTGCACTTTTACCGGCTGACTAGCGTCTTTCTTCAGCGGCAAAAGCAGCAGGAGCCGCGACTGGTGCGTTTGAATGGGAATCCGCGGCTAAGCGCGGTTCGAGCATCAAACTCTCTGCCGCTTTTTCTCTGCTTCTTAAAGGGGGCTATTCCGATGCTCCGGTGACAAGGTTTTCTGGGGAACATTTAGAAGCGCTGGAATCACACACGCCTTTGGGAGAGGAACCAGCTTTCCGTACTTAACGTCTCTCTATTGCTTCCATAGTTCTGAAAAACATACCTTTTTGAGAGAGAATGAGAAAGATCCGCGGGTATTGTAAGAAAATTGAAGTGAATGTGTTAGATTAAGGAAGTAAAACGGATAACAGCACTGGTCAGAGAAAAGAATGAAAACGTGCTCGCAGATGAATGAACGATTCAGATGTACGTTGCATACAGTAACAGAGCAGAATAAGAATTAAAACTTTCACTCTTATTAAAACTGGGATCCAGCACACATTCTCTTCCAACTCCTGAAACCGAGTCACTTTCACGTGTAAACCGCGATTTGTTGGAGTAGGACCGCTACCGGCTGATTTTTGAAAAGCCGCGATTCAGTGCACTGCTGCCGTCTGACTGGCGTCTTTCTTCAGCGGCAAAAGCAGCAGTAGCCGCGATTGATGAGATTCGAGCGGAATCCGAGGTTCTGAGCGGTTCGAACATTAACACTCTGCCGGTTTGCTCTGCTTGTTAAAGAAGGCTTTTGCAACGCTCCGATGATAGTGTTTTTGGGGAACACTTAGAAGAGGTGGAATCAAACATACATTTGGTAGAAGAAAAAGTTTAACGTACTTAACGCTACTATTTGACTTTTTAGCTCTGAATACCATACCGTTCCAAAAGAAAAAGGGAATGAATTGTTTGTTTGGCAAGAAAAACTTGTGTGACGATATTAACTAGAGGTAGGAAAAGGAACAACAAGACTGCTCAGAGAAAAGAATGAAAACGTGCTCGTAGATGAATGAACGATGCAGACATGCGTTGCATTCAGTAGTAGAGCAGAATGAGAATCAAAACTTTCCCTCCCACTAACATTGGGATGCAACATACATACACTTACAACTCCTGAAACGGAGTAACTTTCACGTGTAAACCGCGATTTGTTGGAGAAGAACCGCTACCGGCTGATTACTGAAGCCGCGATTCAGTGCACGTCTTTCAAATGACTGGCTTCTTTCTTCAGCGGCAAAAGCAGCAGGAGCCGCGATTGATGCGATTCGAACATGATTCACGGTTTTCCGCGGTTCGAACATTAGCTCGCTACCGGTTTGCTATGTTTGTAAAAGGTAGCATTTGCAATGCTCAGATGACAGTGTTTTTGGGGAACACTTATAAGCGGTGGAATCACACATCCATTTGGTAGAGGAAACAGCTTTCCTTAATAAACGTTTCTCTTTTGCTTCTTTATCTCTGAATACCATACTTTTGCAAAAGAGAATCGAAAGATACTTGTGTTCGACAAGAAAAAGTTTTTCCATGTATTAACTAGAAGTACGAAAAAGAATAACAACACTGGTCAGAGTAAAGAATGAAAACGAACTCGTAGATGAATGAACAATGCAGACATACGTTGCATTCAGTAGCAGAGCAGAATGAGAATTAAAACTTTCCCTCCCACTAACATTGGGATGCAGCATACATACACATACAACTCCTGAAACCGAGTCACTTTCAAGTGTAAACCGCGATTTGTTGGAGAAGAAACGCTACCGGCTGATTACTGAAGCCGCGATTCCGTGCACTTTCACCGGATGACTAGCGTCTTTCTTCAGCGGCCAAAGCAGCAGGAGCCGCGACTGGAGCGATTGAATCGGAATCCGCGGCTAAGCGCGGTTCGAGCATCAAACTCTCGGCCGCTTTTTCTCTGCTTCTTAAAGGGGGCTATTCCGATGCTCCGGTGACAAGGTTTTCTGGGGAACCCTTAGAAGCGGTGGAATCACACACACCTTTGGGAGAGGAATTATCTTTCCGTACTTAACGTCTCTCCATTGCTTTCATAGTTCTGAAAAACATACCTTTTTGAGAGAGAATGAGAAAGATCCGCGGGTATTGTAAGAAAATTGAAGTGAATGTTTTAGATTGAGGAAGTAAAAAGGATAACAGCACTGGTCAGAGAAAAGAATGAAAACGTGCTCGCAGATGAATGAACGATGCAGACATACGTTGCATTCAGTAGCAGAGCAGAATGAGAATCAAAACTTTCCTTCCCATTAACACTGGGATCCAGCACACATTCTCTTCCAACTCCAGAAACCGAGTCACTTTCACGTGTAAACCGCGAATTGTTGGAATAGGACGGCTACCGGCTGATTTTTGAAAAGCCGCGATTCAGTGCACTGCTGCCGCCTGACTGGCGTCTTTCTTCAGCGGCAAAAGCAGCAGTAGCCGCGATTGATGCGATTCGAGCCTGAGACGCGGTTCTTCGCGGTTCGAACATTAACACTCTGCCGGTTTGCTTTGATTGTTAAAAGTGGCTTTAGCAAATCTCCGCTGACAGTGTTTTTTGGGAACACTTAGAAGAGGTGGAATCAAACATACATTTGGTAGAAGAAACAGCTTGATGTACTTAACGCTTCTATTTCACTTCCTCAGCTCTGGATATCATACCGTTGCAAATGACAATTGGAATTGTCCGTTTGTTTGGCAAGAAAGCTTGTGTGACTAGAGGTGCTAAAAAAGGTAGCAAGACTGCTCAGAGGAAAGAATGAAAACGTGCTCGCAGATGAATGAATGATGCAGGCATACGTTGCATTCAGTAGCAGTGCAGAATGAGAATCAAAAATTTCCCTCTCACTTACACTGGGATCAGGCATCCATTCACTTACACCTCCTGAAACCGAGTCACTTTCACGTGTAAACCGCGATTTGTTGGAGTAGGAACGCTACCGGCTGATTATTGAAAAGCCGCGATTCAGTGCACTTTTACCGGCTGACTGCCGTCTTTCTTCAGCGGCAAAAGCAGCAGGAGCCGCGATAGATGCGAGTGAATCGGAATCCGCGGCTAAGCGCGGTTCGAGCATCAAACTCTCGGCCGCTTTGCTCTGCTTCTTAAAGGGGGCTATTCCGATGCTCCGGTGACACGGTTTTCTGGGGAACATTTAGAAGCTGTAGAATCACACATACCATTGGGAGAATTAAATTTTCGTACTTAACTCCTCTCCATTGCTTCCATAGTTTTGAAAAACATACCTTTTTGAGAGAAAATGAGAACGATCCACGTGTATTGTAAGAAAATTGAAGTGAATGTGGTAGATTGTGGAAGTAAAAACGATACCAACACTGGTCAGAGAAAAGAATGAAAACGTGCTCGCAGATGAATGAATGATGCAGACTTACGTTGCATTCAGTAGCAGAGCAGAATGAGAATCAAAACTTTCCCTCCTATTGACACTGGGATCCAGCACACATTCTCTTACAACTCCAGAAACGGCGTCACTTTCACGTGTAAACCGCGATTTGCTGGGTTAGGACCGCTACCGGCTGATTATTGAAAAGCCGCGATTCAGTGCACTGCTGCTGTCTGACTGGCGTCTTTCTTCAGCGGCAAGAGCAGCAGGAGCCGCGATTGATGCGATTGAATGGGAATCCGCGGCTAAGCGCGGTGCGAGCATCTAACTCTCGGCCGCTTTGCTCTGCTTCTTAAAGGGAGCCATTACGAAGCTCCGGTGACAAGGTTTTATGAGGAACATTTAGAAGCGGTAGAATCACACACGAGAATCAAATCTTTCCCTCCCACTAACTTTGGGATCCAGCATGCATTCTCTTACAACTCCTGAAACGGAGTCACTTTCACGTGTTAGACGCGATTGGATGAAATTTGACCGCAACCGGCAATTATTGATGCCGCTATTCAGTGCACGTCTGTCGTTTTATTGGCGTCTTTCTTCAGCGGCAAAAGCAGCAATAGCCGCGATTGATGCGATTCGAGCCTGATACGCAGTTCTTCTCGTTTCAAATAGAAAGCTCGCAGCCGTTTTGCTCTGCTTGTTAAAGAAGGCTTTTGCAATGCTCCGATGACAGTGTTTTTGGGGAACATTTCGAAGCGGTTGAATCACACAATGCATTTGGTAGAAAAAACAGCTTGACGTATTCAACGCTACTATTTGACTTCTTTAGCTCTGAATATCATACCGTTCCAAATGAACATCGGAATGATCCGTTTCTTCGACATAACAACTGGTGTGTCGGTATTATCTAGAGGTACTAAAAAGGAGAAGAACACTGCTCAGAGAAAAAGAATGAAAACGTGCTCGCAGATGTATGAATGATGCAGACATACGTTGTATACAGTTGCAGAGCAGAATGAGAATCCAAACTTACCCTCCCATTAATATTAGGATTCAGCTTCCATTCACTTCCAACTCCTGAAACGGAGTCACTTTCACATGGAATCCGCGATTTGCTTGATTAGGACCTCTGCCGGCTGATTCTTGAAGCCGCTATTCATTGCACGGCACCTTGATGACGCTCGTCTTTCTTCAGCGGCAAAAGCCGCAGGAGCCGCGATTGATGCCATAGAATCGGAATTCGCAGATCAGCGCCATTCGAACAGAAAGCTCGCTGCTGGTGTGATCTACTTGGTAAAGGGGGCTTTTGCGGTGCTCTGATTATACGGTTTCTTGCTGAACATTTCGAAGCAGTGGAATCACACCTGATTTGTCTAGAGGAGAAATGACACCTAAGACTATTGCTAACCCGAAACCTAATCCAAGCTCCAACCTTTACCCTATCCACAATCTTTGCCCTAACTCACAACCTAACCCTCAACCTCAACCTAACCAGAACCCTAAGCCTTACTTGAAATGCTAAACCTAACCCTAACCCTAACCTCAAACCTAGCACTAACCCTACTCCCAACCAAAACCACAACTCTAATCCTAAACCTAAAGCTAACTCTAAATCTAAAGCTAAGCCTAATACTTACCCTTGACCCAAATCGTCTCCATAAGAATCACTGTAGCTATTAGCCGAATCCTAACTCTACCTTCAAGCTATCCCTAACTCTGATCCTAATCCAAAACCCAAATTGAAGCCCAACCCTAAACCTTGAACAAAGCATCAGATTACCACAACCCTCACCTAACTCGAAACCAAAACCAAAACCTAGCCCTAAAGCTAACCCCAAACCCAATCCAAACCCCAAACCTACTCCTATTCCTAAACCTTATCTTAACCCTAAACCAAACCCAAACCCAAGGCCCTCCCCTTCTCTCAGCCTAACACTCAAACTAACCTAAACCCGAAACTAACCCTGCATTTATCCTAATCTTATCCATATTCTAAGGCCTAACCCTACTCTGACCAGAAAGCTCATGTTGTCTAAAATCTACCCCTTACCTAAAACCTAAATCGACAAAAAAACCTAACCCGAAACCTCAACCTAACTCTTCTCCTAACTAGAACACCAGCACTTCACCTTACCCTAACTGGAAACCTAGGACTAAATCCTTACCTTGTCCAGAACCCTATTCCTAACCCAAACCAGAATTCTAACCTCTACCCTAACCAAAACCCTTCCCCTAAACCTAAACCTAATGCTACCCTCAACCAAACCCTAGCCCTAAATCCTACCCTAAAACCAACACCACGTTTAAGCTCAAACCTCAAGCCTCAAAGAAAGCATCAGATTACCGCAGATCTCACCTAACACTAACCCCAATCCAATCCCTACTACTAACCCCAAACCCAATCCAAACACCAAAACTATTCCTATTCCTAAACCTAACACTAAGCCAGAACCAAACCCAAGGCCTACCCCTTCTCTCAGCCTGACACTCAAACTAACCTAGACCTGAACGCAACGCTAAATCAAATACTAAAACTCACCCTTAGCCAAGGCCCTTTTAGGACCCTTCCCTGGTCCTAAAACTAAAGAGAACCCTACCCCTTCCACTAAACCTTCATCTACATCCCTAACCCTTACCCTAAACCTAAATCTACACCAAAACCTAACCCTAACCCTAACATGTCTTCTAACTGTAAAACTAACGCTTCACCTAACCCGAACTGAAACCCCAGGACTAAACCTTACCTAACACCTAGCTATATTCCTAACCCTATCCTGAAACCTAACGTTAACCCTAACCCTAAAAACAACTTGGAACCAAACCCTAACCCTAACCTAACCCTTATCAGAACCCTAAATCTAATCCTAACCGTTACCTCAATTGAACTCCAATTCTTCCTGAAATCTAAATGGGACCTTCAAACCAACCCCAGATTGAAGCCCAACCCTAAACCTAACACAAAGCATTAGATTACCACAGCCATCACCTAACTCTAACCCCAGCCTTAACGCTAATACTATCCCAAACACTATTCCAATTCCTAAACCCAACACAAACCCAAAAACACAAAGCCTACAATTCTCACAGCCTAACACTGAAAGGAAACCTAAATCTTACCCTAACTCTAAAACTAATCCAAAGCATGACCACAATTTAAACTCTAAATCTACCTTCAAACTAAAGCTGACCCTAACACCAACCTCAAGTAAAAGCCCAACCCTAAGCCTAACACAAAGCATTAGATTACCACAACGCTCACCTAACTTCTAACCCCCACCCTAACACTAATACTAAAGCAATCAGATTCCAAATACTAACCCAATTCCTATTCTGAAACCCAAAACTATTCCAAAAACAAACCCAAGGCCTAACCTTTCTCTCACCCTAACAATCAAAGAAAACCTATTCCTAAACCTAATCCTAAATCTAGTCCTAACCCTAACCCTCACCCTTAATCTAACCCCAACCCCCACCCAGAAGCTAACACTTAGCATTGTACAATACCTAAACGTACCCCTAATCCTTATCACTAAACCTAAAAGGAACCTGAAACATAGTGCTAAATCTGAACCCCAACCCTGAAGACTAACGCTAACAATGAACCAATTCCTATACCTTTTCCTTCCTCCAAATTGATTCCTAGCACTAACCCTAACCCTACATTAACCCTATCCTAACCCTAACCCTAACCCTAGCCCTAAACTACATTAACCCTAACCCTAACCCTAACCCTAAACCTAGCCCTAACCTAACTCTAACCCTAACCCTAACCCTAAACCTAATGCTAACCCTTACCCTACCCTAACCCTAACCCTACCATACCCTAACCCTAACCTACCCTAACACTAACCCTAACCCTAAACCTAAACCTAAACCTAAACCTAACCCTAACCCTAACCCTAATTCCTAACCCTTACCTTAACTTTATCACAATCCCTATCCTAATTCTTACCCTAACCCTAACCCTTACCTAACCCTAACCCTAAACCTAACCCTAACTCTAACCTTAACCCTAACCCTAACCCTAACCTAACCCTAACCCTAATCCTAACCCTAACCCTAACTCTAATTCCTAACCCTTACCTTAACTGTATCACAATCCCTATCCTAATTCTTACCCTAACCCTAACCCTTACCTAACCCTAACCCTAACCTAACCCTAACACTAACCCTAACCCTAACCCTAACCCTAACCCTAACCCTAACCCTAACCTCAACCCTAACCCTAACTCTAAACTTAACCCTAAACCTAACAATAAATTTAACCCTAACCCTAACACTAACCCTACCCTAATTTTACCCTAACCCTAAGCATACCCTAACCCTAACCCTAACCCTAACCCTAACCCCAACCCTAACCTAACCCTAACCCTAACCCTAACCCTAACCCTAACCCTACCCTAACCCTAACCCTAACCCTAACCCTAACCCTACCCTAACCCTAACCCTAACCCTAACCCTAACAATAAATTTAACCTTAACCCTAACCCTAACCCTACCCTAACCCTAACCCTAACCCTAACCCTTACCCTACCCTAACCCTAACCCTAACCCTAACCCTAACCCTAACCCTAACCCTAACCCTTACCCTAACCCTAGCCTAACCCAAACCCTAACCCTAACCCTAACCTAACCCTAACCCTAACCCTAACCCTACCCCTAACCCTACTTTACCCTAACCCTAATCCTAACACTAACTCTAACTTTATTCCTTACCCTAACACTAATCCAATCCCGAACCCTAACCCTAATCCTAGCCCTAACTCTAACTTTATTCGTAACCCTACCCCTAATCCAAACAATAACCCTTACCCTAATCAAACCCTATCCCTATTCCTAACCCTTACCCTAACCGTATCACAATCCCTATCCTAACTCTTACCATAACCCAAACCCTAACCTAACCCTAACACTAACCCTAACCCTAACCCTATCCCTAACCCTTACCCTAACCCTAACCCTACCCTAACCTTAACTCTACCCTAACCGTATCCCTACCCTAACCCTAACCCTAATCCTAGCCCTTACTCTAACTTTATTCCTAACCCTACCCCTGATCCAAACACTAACCCTAACCTTAATGTAACCCTAACCCTATTCCTAACCCTTACCCTAACTGTATCCCATTCCCTATCCTAACTCTTACCATAACCCTAACCCTGATGCTAATGCTAACCCTAACCCTGAATCTAACCCTTACCCTAACCCTATCCCTTACCCAGAAGCTAACACTTAGCGTTGTACAATACCTAACCGTACCCTAACCCTATCCCTAAACCTAAAAGGAACCCAAACTCTAACCCTAAATCTGTCCCTGAGCCTAACCTTCAACCTTACCCTAACCTTAACCCTAACCCTGTTCCATTCTCTAAACATATCTGTAAGCATTACCTTCATCCTAACTCGAACTCTACCCTAACCCTATCCCTTTGACCCCAACACAAAACCCAGATTGAGCCTGACCCTAACCTAGGTAGCATCAAGTGTATGTAGGGTGAATTTGAGTTTTAGGGTCAAAGTTAAATTGTTAGTTTTAGGGTTAGGGTGAAGGATTGCTTTAGTTCTAGTATTAGGGTGTTTGGGGGTAGGGTTAGGGTAAGGATTTGGGGGTGGATTAGGTTTAGGGTCAGGTTTGGGGGAGTTTTGGGGTTAGGGTTAGATTTAGGATTAGGGTTAGCAAAAAAGTTGTTTTAGTTTTAGTTTAGGTTAGTGCTAGGATTAGGTTGAGTGTTCTTGTGAAGTTTAGGTTTAGGGTTAGGTTTAGGTTTAGATTGAGGTTTAGGGTAAGGAGTAGGGTTCATTTGACTTTTAGGGTCAGAGTAGAGTTAAGTCGTGTTAGGGTTAAGGTTAAGAACAGGATTCAGATTCCAATTAGGTTTTGGGTTCCTACTAGGGATAGGCCTCAAATTAGTGTTAAGGTTAGGGTTAGGGTTAGGTATAGGGAAAGGGTTAGTGTTAAGGCCAGGGCAAGTGTATGGTTTAGGGTAAAGATTGGATTTAGGGTTAGGTTTAGATGTAGGTTTGGTTTGATCGTTAGGGTGTGAGAAGGCACCGGCCTTGGATTTCATTTGGAGATTGGGTAAGGTTTAGGAATAGGAATAACATTGGTGTTTAAAAGATGATTAGTGTTAGTATTAGGGAGAGGGTTACGGTTAGAGTTTAGTTAGGGTTGTTAGTTTTAGAGTGAGGGATAGGGGTATGGTTTGGTCTAGTACTTGGGTTAGGGTTTGGGATAGTCCTAGCATTAGTGTTAGGGTTAGGGTTCCGTTAGGGTTGTGGTAATCTGATGCTAGGTGTCGGGATTAGGGTTGTGCTTAAATGTGGGTTTGGTTTGAGGGTCAGAGTTAGGGTTAGGGTAGAGTTAGAATTAGGGTAAGAGTTAGGATTAGGTTTAGGATTAGGATAAAGATTAGGTTAGGATTAGTGTTGGCTTTAGGGTTGTGTCTGGGAGAAGGGTTAGTGTTAGGGATAGACTTAGGGTAAGAGTAAGTGTTAGGAATAGGCATAGGTTTTGGGAAAGTTTCAGAGTTTGGACTGGATTTATGATTAGGGTTAGGGACAAAGATTTTTTGAGATTTGTGATTAGATTTAGGGAGAAAAGTAGGCTGACTTGTGGTGTTAGCAGTAGGTTTAGGTTTAGGTTTAGGTTTAGGATTCCATTTGTATTTATTGATCGAGGTTGGGTTAGTTGGAGTGTAAAGGTCAGAGTAGGGTTAGGCCTTGGGATAGGGTTAAGGTTTGGAATAGGATTAGGATTCAAATGATGTTACGGGTTGGTGTTAGGGTTAGGGAAAGGTTAGGATCAGGGTTGAGGTCAGGGTTAGGTATAGGAAAAGGGTTAGTGTTAGGGCTAGGGCAATTGGAAGGGTTAGGCTTAGGCTTAGATATTAGGGTTAGGTTTAGGCGGAGGTTTGGTTGGAGTGTCAGGGTGAGAGAAGGGGTAGGCCTGGGGTTTGGTTTTGGGTTACATCATACAAATCATCCCATACATTAGCTGGGGTGGGAGGTGCAAGGAACAGCCAGCAAAGTGCTGAGTTCATTCCAATCAGAGGACCTGAAGATCGGGTAGCTACTATCAAACCGTTTGTGTTGCCAATTCCGATGATATTTATGGGGCCCTGGTGTTATGGTTCAGTGGGGAGTCACTATCAAGTCCAAACCCAATCCAAACCCCAAACCTACTCCTATTCCTAAACCTTATCTTAACCCTAAACCAAACCCAAACCCAAGGCCCTCCCCTTCTCTCAGCCTAACACTCAAACTAACCTAAACCCGAAACTAACCCTACATTTATCCTAATCTTATCCATATTCTAAGGCCTAACCCTACTCTGACCAGAAAGCTCATGTTGTCTAAAATCTACCCCTTACCTAAAACCTAAATCGACAAAAAAACCTAACCCGAAACCTCAACCTAACTCTTCTCCTAACTAGAACACCAGCACTTCACCTTACCCTAACTGGAAACCTAGGACTAAATCCTTACCTTGTCCAGAACCCTATTCCTAACCCAAACCAGAATTCTAACCTCTACCCTAACCAAAACCCTTCCCCTAAACCTAAACCTAATGCTACCCTCAACCAAACCCTAGCCCTAAATCCTACCCTAAAACCAACACCACGTTTAAGCTCAAACCTCAAGCCTCAAAGAAAGCATCAGATTACCGCAGATCTCACCTAACACTAACCCCAATCCAATCCCTACTACTAACCCCAAACCCAATCCAAACACCAAAACTATTCCTATTCCTAAACCTAACACTAAGCCAGAACCAAACCCAAGGCCTACCCCTTCTCTCAGCCTGACACTCAAACTAACCTAGACCTGAACGCAACGCTAAATCAAATACTAAAACTCACCCTTAGCCAAGGCCCTTTTAGGACCCTTCCCTGGTCCTAAAACTAAAGAGAACCCTACCCCTTCCACTAAACCTTCATCTACATCCCTAACCCTTACCCTAAACCTAAATCTACACCAAAACCTAACCCTAACCCTAACATGTCTTCTAACTGTAAAACTAACGCTTCACCTAACCCGAACTGAAACCCCAGGACTAAACCTTACCTAACACCTAGCTATATTCCTAACCCTATCCTGAAACCTAACGTTAACCCTAACCCTAAAAACAACTTGGAACCAAACCCTAACCCTAACCTAACCCTTATCAGAACCCTAAATCTAATCCTAACCGTTACCTCAATTGAACTCCAATTCTTCCTGAAATCTAAATGGGACCTTCAAACCAACCCCAGATTGAAGCCCAACCCTAAACCTAACACAAAGCATTAGATTACCACAGCCATCACCTAACTCTAACCCCAGCCTTAACGCTAATACTATCCCAAACACTATTCCAATTCCTAAACCCAACACAAACCCAAAAACACAAAGCCTACAATTCTCACAGCCTAACACTGAAAGGAAACCTAAATCTTACCCTAACTCTAAAACTAATCCAAAGCATGACCACAATTTAAACTCTAAATCTACCTTCAAACTAAAGCTGACCCTAACACCAACCTCAAGTAAAAGCCCAACCCTAAGCCTAACACAAAGCATTAGATTACCACAACGCTCACCTAACTTCTAACCCCCACCCTAACACTAATACTAAAGCAATCAGATTCCAAATACTAACCCAATTCCTATTCTGAAACCCAAAACTATTCCAAAAACAAACCCAAGGCCTAACCTTTCTCTCACCCTAACAATCAAAGAAAACCTATTCCTAAACCTAATCCTAAATCTAGTCCTAACCCTAACCCTCACCCTTAATCTAACCCCAACCCCCACCCAGAAGCTAACACTTAGCATTGTACAATACCTAAATGTACCCCTAATCCTTATCACTAAACCTAAAAGGAACCTGAAACATAGTGCTAAATCTGAACCCCAACCCTGAAGACTAACGCTAACAATGAACCAATTCCTATACCTTTTCCTTCCTCCAAATTGATTCCTAGCACTAACCCTAACCCTACATTAACCCTATCCTAACCCTAACCCTAACCCTAGCCCTAAACTACATTAACCCTAACACTAACCCTAGCCCTAACCAAACTCTAACCCTAACCCTTACCCTAAACCTAATGCTAACCCTTACCCTACCCTAACACTAACCCTACCATACCCTAACCCTAACCTACCCTAACACTAACCCTAACCCTAACCCTAAACCTAAACCTAAACCTAAACCTAACCCTAACCCTAACCCTAAACCTAAACCTAAACCTAAACCTAACCCTAACCCTAACCCTAATTCCTAACCCTTACCTTAACTTTATCACAATCCCTATCCTAATTCTTACCCTAACCCTAACCCTTACCTAACCCTAACCCTAAACCTAACCCTAACTCTAACCTTAACCCTAACCCTAACCCTAACCTAACCCTAACCCTAATCCTAACCCTAACCCTAACTCTAATTCCTAACCCTTACCTTAACTGTATCACAATCCCTATCCTAATTCTTACCCTAACCCTAACCCTTACCTAACCCTAACCCTAACCTAACCCAAACACTAACCCTAACCCTAACCCTAACCCTAACCCTAACCCTAACCCTAACCTCAACCCTAACCCTAACTCTAAACTTAACCCTAAACCTAACAATAAATTTAACCCTAACCCTAACACTAACCCTACCCTAATTTTACCCTAACCCTAAGCATACCCTAACCCTAACCCTAACCCTAACCCTAACCCCAACCCTAACCTAACCCTAACCCTAACCCTAACCCTAACCCTAACCCTACCCTAACCCTAACCCTAACCCTAACCCTAACCCTAACCCTACCCTAACCCTAACCCTAACCCTAACCCTAACAATAAATTTAACCTTAACCCTAACCCTAACCCTACCCTAACCCTAACCCTAACCCTAACCCTTACCCTACCCTAACCCTAACCCTAACCCTAACCCTAACCCTAACCCTAACCCTTACCCTAACCCTAGCCTAACCCAAACCCTAACCCTAACCCTAACCTAACCCTAACCCTAACCCTAACCCTACCCCTAACCCTACTTTACCCTAACCCTAATCCTAACACTAACTCTAACTTTATTCCTTACCCTAACACTAATCCAATCCCGAACCCTAACCCTAATCCTAGCCCTAACTCTAACTTTATTCGTAACCCTACCCCTAATCCAAACAATAACCCTTACCCTAATCAAACCCTATCCCTATTCCTAACCCTTACCCTAACCGTATCACAATCCCTATCCTAACTCTTACCATAACCCAAACCCTAACCTAACCCTAACACTAACCCTAACCCTAACCCTATCCCTAACCCTTACCCTAACCCTAACCCTACCCTAACCTTAACTCTACCCTAACCGTATCCCTACCCTAACCCTAACCCTAATCCTAGCCCTTACTCTAACTTTATTCCTAACCCTACCCCTGATCCAAACACTAACCCTAACCTTAATGTAACCCTAACCCTATTCCTAACCCTTACCCTAACTGTATCCCATTCCCTATCCTAACTCTTACCATAACCCTAACCCTGATGCTAATGCTAACCCTAACCCTGAATCTAACCCTTACCCTAACCCTATCCCTTACCCAGAAGCTAACACTTAGCGTTGTACAATACCTAACCGTACCCTAACCCTATCCCTAAACCTAAAAGGAACCCAAACTCTAACCCTAAATCTGTCCCTGAGCCTAACCTTCAACCTTACCCTAACCTTAACCCTAACCCTGTTCCATTCTCTAAACATATCTGTAAGCATTACCTTCATCCTAACTCGAACTCTACCCTAACCCTATCCCTTTGACCCCAACACAAAACCCAGATTGAGCCTGACCCTAACCTAGGTAGCATCAAGTGTATGTAGGGTGAATTTGAGTTTTAGGGTCAAAGTTAAATTGTTAGTTTTTAGGGTTAGGGTGAAGGATTGCTTTAGTTCTAGTATTAGGGTGTTTGGGGGTAGGGTTAGGGTAAGGATTTTGGAGTGGATTAGGTTTAGGGTCAGGTTTGGGGGAGTTTTGGGGTTAGGGTTAGATTTAGGATTAGGGTTAGCAAAAAAGTTGTTTTAGTTTTAGTTTAGGTTAGTGCTAGGATTAGGTTGAGTGTTTCTTGTGAAGTTTAGGTTTAGGGTTAGGTTTAGGTTTAGATTGAGGTTTAGGGTAAGGAGTAGGGTTCATTTGACTTTTAGGGTCAGAGTAGAGTTAAGTCGTGTTAGGGTTAAGGTTAAGAACAGGATCAGATTCCAATTAGGTTTTGGGTTCCTACTAGGGATAGGCCTCAAATTAGTGTTAAGGTTAGGGTTAGGGTTAGGTATAGGGAAAGGGTTAGTGTTAAGGCCAGGGCAAGTGTATGGTTTAGGGTAAAGATTGGATTTAGGGTTAGGTTTAGATGTAGGTTTGGTTTGATCGTTAGGGTGTGAGAAGGCACCGGCCTTGGATTTCATTTGGAGATTGGGTAAGGTTTAGGAATAGGAATAACATTGGTGTTTAAAAGATGATTAGTGTTAGTATTAGGGAGAGGGTTACGGTTAGAGTTTAGTTAGGGTTTGTTAGTTTTAGAGTGAGGGATAGGGGTATGGTTTGGTCTAGTACTTGGGTTAGGGTTTGGGATAGTCCTAGCATTAGTGTTAGGGTTAGGGTTCCGTTAGGGTTGTGGTAATCTGATGCTAGGTGTCGGGATTAGGGTTGTGCTTAAATGTGGGTTTGGTTTGAGGGTCAGAGTTAGGGTTAGGGTAGAGTTAGAATTAGGGTAAGAGTTAGGATTAGGTTTAGGATTAGGATAAAGATTAGGTTAGGATTAGTGTTGGCTTTAGGGTTGTGTCTGGGAGAAGGGTTAGTGTTAGGGATAGACTTAGGGTAAGAGTAAGTGTTAGGAATAGGCATAGGTTTTGGGAAAGTTTCAGAGTTTGGACTGGATTTATGATTAGGGTTAGGGACAAAGATTTTTTGAGATTTGTGATTAGATTTAGGGAGAAAAGTAGGCTGACTTGTGGTGTTAGCAGTAGGTTTAGGTTTAGGGTAAGGTTTAGGTTTAGGATTCCATTTGTATTATTGATCGAGGTTGGGTTAGTTGGAGTGTAAAGGTCAGAGTAGGGTTAGGCCTTGGGATAGGGTTAAGGTTTGGAATAGGATTAGGATTCAAATGATGTTACGGGTTGGTGTTAGGGTTAGGGAAAGGTTAGGATCAGGGTTGAGGTCAGGGTTAGGTATAGGAAAAGGGTTAGTGTTAGGGCTAGGGCAATTGGAAGGGTTAGGCTTAGGCTTAGATATTAGGGTTAGGTTTAGGCGGAGGTTTGGTTGGAGTGTCAGGGTGAGAGAAGGGGTAGGCCTGGGGTTTGGTTTTGGGTTACATCATACAAATCATCCCATACATTAGCTGGGGTGGGAGGTGCAAGGAACAGCCAGCAAAGTGCTGAGTTCATTCCAATCAGAGGACCTGAAGATCGGGTAGCTACTATCAAACCGTTTGTGTTGCCAATTCCGATGATATTTATGGGGCCCTGATGTTATGGTTCAGTGGGGAGTCACTATCAAGTCCAAACCCAATCCAAACCCCAAACCTACTCCTATTCCTAAACCTTATCTTAACCCTAAACCAAACCCAAACCCAAGGCCCTCCCCTTCTCTCAGCCTAACACTCAAACTAACCTAAACCCGAAACTAACCCTACATTTATCCTAATCTTATCCATATTCTAAGGCCTAACCCTACTCTGACCAGAAAGCTCATGTTGTCTAAAATCTACCCCTTACCTAAAACCTAAATCGACAAAAAAACCTAACCCGAAACCTCAACCTAACTCCTTCTCCTAACTAGAACACCAGCACTTCACCTTACCCTAACTGGAAACCTAGGACTAAATCCTTACCTTGTCCAGAACCCTATTCCTAACCCAAACCAGAATTCGAACCTCTACCCTAACCAAAACCCTTCCCCTAAACCTAAACCTAATGCTACCCTCAACCAAACCCTAGCCCTAAATCCTACCCTAAAACCAACACCACGTTAAGCTCAAACCTCAAGCCTCAAAGAAAGCATCAGATTACCGCAGATCTCACCTAACACTAACCCCAATCCAATCCCTACTACTAACCCCAAACCCAATCCAAACACCAAAACTATTCCTATTCCTAAACCTAACACTAAGCCAGAACCAAACCCAAGGCCTACCCCTTCTCTCAGCCTGACACTCAAACTAACCTAGACCTGAACGCAACGCTAAATCAAATACTAAAACTCACCCTTAGCCAAGGGCCCTTTTAGGACCCTTCCCTGGTCCTAAAACTAAAGAGAACCCTACCCCTTCCACTAAACCTTCATCTACATCCCTAACCCTTACCCTAAACCTAAATCTACACCAAAACCTAACCCTAACCCTAACATGTCTTCTAACTGTAAAACTAACGCTTCACCTAACCCGAAACTGAAACCCCAGGACTAAACCTTACCTAACACCTAGCTATATTCCTAAACCCTATCCTGAAACCTAACGTTAACCTAACCCTAAAAACAACTTGGAACCAAACCCTAACCCTAACCTAACCCTTATCAGAACCCTAAATCTAATCCTAACCGTTACCTCAATTGAACTCCAATTCTTCCTGAAATCTAAATGGGACCTTAAAACCAACCCCAGATTGAAGCCCAACCCTAAACCTAACACAAAGCATTAGATTACCACAGCCATCACCTAACTCTAACCCCAGCCTTAACGCTAATACTATCCCAAACACTATTCCAATTCCTAAACCCAACACAAACCCAAAAACACAAAGCCTACAATTCTCACAGCCTAACACTGAAAGGAAACCTAAATCTTACCCTAACTCTAAAACTAATCCAAAGCATGACCACAATTTAAACTCTAAATCTACCTTCAAACTAAAGCTGACCCTAACACCAACCTCAAGTAAAAGCCCAACCCTAAGCCTAACACAAAGCATTAGATTACCACAACGCTCACCTAACTTCTAACCCCCACCCTAACACTAATACTAAAGCAATCAGATTCCAAATACTAACCCAATTCCTATTCTGAAACCCAAAACTATTCCAAAAACAAACCCAAGGCCTAACCTTTCTCTCACCCTAACAATCAAAGAAAACCTATTCCTAAACCTAATCCTAAATCTAGTCCTAACCCTAACCCTCACCCTTAATCTAACCCCAACCCCCACCCAGAAGCTAACACTTAGCATTGTACAATACCTAAACGTACCCCTAATCCTTATCACTAAACCTAAAAGGAACCTGAAACATAGTGCTAAATCCGAACCCTAACCCTGAAGACTAACGCTAACAATGAACCAATTCCTATACCTTTTCCTTCCTCCAAATTGATTCCTAGCACTAACCCTAACCCTACATTAACCCTATCCTAAGCCCAACCCTAACCCTAGCCCTAAACTACATTAACCCTAACCCTAACCCTAGCCCTAACCTAACTCTAACCCTAACCCTAACCCTAAACCTAATGCTAACCCTTACCCTACCCTAACCCTAACCCTACCATACCCTAACCCTAACCTACCCTAACACTAACCCTAACCCTAACCCTAACCCTAACTCTAACCTTAACCCTAACCCTAACCGTAACCTAACCCTAACCCTAATCCTAACCCTAACCCTAACTCTAATTCCTAACCCTTACCTTAACTGTATCACAATCCCTATCCTAATTCTAACCCTAACCCTAACCCTTACCTAACCCTAACCCTAACCCTAACCCTAACCCTAACCCTAACCCTAACTCTCACCTTAACCCTAACCCTAACCCTAACCTAACCCTAACCCTAACCCTAACCCTAACCCTAACCTCAACCCTAATCCTAACTCTAACCTTAACCCTAAACCTAACAATAAATTTAACCCTAACCCTAACACTAACCCTAACCCTAATTTTACCCTAACCCTGAGCATACCCTAACCCTAACCCTAACCCCAACCCTAACCTAACCCTAACCCTAACCCTAACCCTAACCCTAACCCTAACCTAACCCTAACCCTAACCCTAACCTAACCCTAACCCTAACCCTAACCCTAACCCTAACCCTAACCCTACCCTAACCCTATCCCTAACCCTAACCCTAACCCTAACCCTTACCCTAACCCTAGCCTAACCCAAACCCTAACCCTTACCCTACCCTAACCCTAACCCTAACCCTAACCCTACCCCTAACCCTACTTTACCCTAACCCTAATCCTAACACTAACTCTAACTTTATTCCTTACCCTAACACTAATCCAATCCCGAACCCTAACCCTAATCCTAGCCCTAACTCTAACTTTATTCGTAACCCTACCCCTAATCCAAACAATAACCCTTACCCTAATCAAACCCTATCCCTATTCCTAACCCTTACCCTAACCGTATCACAATCCCTATCCTAACTCTTACCATAACCCAAACCCTAACCTAACCCTAACCCTAACCCTAACCCTAACCCTATCCCTAAACCTTACCCTACCCTAACCTTAACTCTACCCTAACCGTATCCCTACCCTAACCCTAACCCTAATCCTAGCCCTTACTCTAACTTTATTCCTAACCCTACCCCTGATCCAAACACTAACCCTAACCTTAATGTAACCCTAACCCTATTCCTAACCCTTACCCTAACTGTATCCCATTCCCTATCCTAACTCTTACCATAACCCTAACCCTGATGCTAATGCTAACCCTAACCCTGAATCTAACCCTTACCCTAACCCTATCCCTTACCCAGAAGCTAACACTTAGCGTTGTACAATACCTAACCGTACCCTAACCCTATCCCTAAACCTAAAAGGAACCCAAACTCTAACCCTAAATCTGTCCCTGAGCCTAACCTTCAACCTTACCTTAACCTTAACCCTAACCCTGTTCCATTCTCTAAACATATCTGTAAGCATTACCTTCATCCTAACTCGAACTCTACCCTAACCCTATCCCTTTGACCCCAACACAAAACCCAGATTGAGCCTGACCCTAACCTAGGTAGCATAAAGTGTATGTAGGGTGAATTTGAGTTTTAGGGTCAAAGTTAAATTGTTAGTTTTAGGGTTAGGGTGAAGGATTGCTTTAGTTCTAGTATTAGGGTGTTTGGGGTTAGGGTTAGGGTAAGGATTTTGGAGTGGATTAGGTTTAGGGTCAGGTTTGGGGGAGTTTTGGGGTTAGGGTTAGATTTAGGATTAGGGTTAGCAAAAAAGTTGTTTTAGTTTTAGTTTAGGTTAGTGCTAGGATTAGGTTGAGTGTTCTTGTGAAGTTTAGGTTTAGGGTTAGGTTTAGGTTTAGATTGAGGTTTAGGGTAAGGAGTAGGGTTCATTTGACTTTTAGGGTCAGAGTAGAGTTAAGTCGTGTTAGGGTTAAGGTTAAGAACAGGATTCAGATTCCAATTAGGTTTTGGGTTCCTACTAGGGATAGGCCTCAAATTAGTGTTAAGGTTAGGGTTAGGGTTAGGTATAGGGAAAGGGTTAGTGTTAAGGCCAGGGCAAGTGTATGGTTTAGGGTAAAGATTGGATTTAGGGTTAGGTTTAGATGTAGGTTTGGTTTGATCGTTAGGGTGTGAGAAGGCACCGGCCTTGGATTTCATTTGGAGATTGGGTAAGGTTTAGGAATAGGAATAACATTGGTGTTTAAAAGATGATTAGTGTTAGTATTAGGGATAGGGTTACGGTTAGAGTTTAGTTAGGGTTGTTAGTTTTAGAGTGAGGGATAGGGGTATGGTTTGGTCTAGTACTTGGGTTAGGGTTTGGGATAGTCCTAGCATTAGTGTTAGGGTTAGGGTTCCGTTAGGGTTGTGGTAATCTGATGCTAGGTGTCGGGATTAGGGTTGTGCTTAAATGTGGGTTTGGTTTGAGGGTCAGAGTTAGGGTTAGGGTAGAGTTAGAATTAGGGTAAGAGTTAGGATTAGGTTTAGGATTAGGATAAAGATTAGGTTAGGATTAGTGTTGGCTTTAGGGTTGTGTCTGGGAGAAGGGTTAGTGTTAGGGATAGACTTAGGGTAAGAGTAAGTGTTAGGAATAGGCATAGGTTTTGGGAAAGTTTCAGAGTTTGGACTGGATTTATGATTAGGGTTAGGGACAAAGATTTTTTGAGATTTATGATTAGATTTAGGGAGAAAAGTAGGCTGACTTGTGGTCTTAGCAGTAGGTTTAGGTTTAGGTTTAGGATTCCATTTGTATTTATGGATCGAGGTTGGGTTAGTTGGAGTGTAAAGGTCAGAGTAGGGTTAGGCCTTGGGATAGGGTTAAGGTTTGGAATAGGATTAGGATTCAAATGATGTTACGGGTTGGTGTTAGGGTTAGGGAAAGGTTAGGATCAGGGTTGAGGTCAGGGTTAGGTATAGGAAAAGGGTTAGTGTTAGGGCTAGGGCAATTGGAAGGGTTAGGCTTAGGCTTAGATATTAGGGTTAGGTTTAGGCGGAGGTTTGGTTCGAGTGTCAGGGTGAGAGAAGGGGTAGGCCTGGGGTTTGGTTTTGGGTTACATCATACAAATCATCCCATACATTAGCTGGGGTGGGAGGTGCAAGGAACAGCCAGCAAAGTGCTGAGTTCATTCCAATCAGAGGACCTGAAGATCGGGTAGCTACTATCAAACCGTTTGTGTTGCCAATTCCGATGATATTTATGGGGCCCTGATGTTATGGTTCAGTGGGGAGTCACTATCAAGTCCAAACCCAATCCAAACCCCAAACCTACTCCTATTCCTAAACCTTATCTTAACCCTAAACCAAACCCAAACCCAAGGCCCTCCCCTTCTCTCAGCCTAACACTCAAACTAACCTAAACCCGAAACTAACCCTACATTTATCCTAATCTTATCCATATTCTAAGGCCTAACCCTACTCTGACCAGAAAGCTCATGTTGTCTAAAATCTACCCCTTACCTAAAACCTAAATCGACAAAAAAACCTAACCCGAAACCTCAACCTAACTCTTCTCCTAACTAGAACACCAGCACTTCACCTTACCCTAACTGGAAACCTAGGACTAAATCCTTACCTTGTCCAGAACCCTATTCCTAACCCAAACCAGAATTCTAACCTCTACCCTAACCAAAACCCTTCCCCTAAACCTAAACCTAATGCTACCCTCAACCAAACCCTAGCCCTAAATCCTACCCTAAAACCAACACCACGTTTAAGCTCAAACCTCAAGCCTCAAAGAAAGCATCAGATTACCGCAGATCTCACCTAACACTAACCCCAATCCAATCCCTACTACTAACCCCAAACCCAATCCAAACACCAAAACTATTCCTATTCCTAAACCTAACACTAAGCCAGAACCAAACCCAAGGCCTACCCCTTCTCTCAGCCTGACACTCAAACTAACCTAGACCTGAACGCAACGCTAAATCAAATACTAAAACTCACCCTTAGCCAAGGCCCTTTTAGGACCCTTCCCTGGTCCTAAAACTAAAGAGAACCCTTCATCTACATCCCTAACCCTTACCCTAAACCTAAATCTACACCAAAACCTAACCCTAACCCTAACATGTCTTCTAACTGTAAAACTAACGCTTCACCTAACCCGAACTGAAACCCCAGGACTAAACCTTACCTAACACCTAGCTATATTCCTAACCCTATCCTGAAACCTAACGTTAACCCTAACCCTAAAAACAACTTGGAACCAAACCCTAACCCTAACCTAACCCTTATCAGAACCCTAAATCTAATCCTAACCGTTACCTCAATTGAACTCCAATTCTTCCTGAAATCTAAATGGGACCTTAAAACCAACCCCAGATTGAAGCCCAACCCTAAACCTAACACAAAGCATTAGATTACCACAGCCATCACCTAACTCTAACCCCAGCCTTAACGCTAATACTATCCAAACACTATTCCAATTCCTAAACCCAACACAAACCCAAAAACACAAAGCCTACAATTCTCACAGCCTAACACTGAAAGGAAACCTAAATCTTACCCTAACTCTAAAACTAATCCAAAGCATGACCACAATTTCAACTCTAAATCTACCTTCAAACTAAAGCTGACCCTAACACCAACCTCAAGTAAAAGCCCAACCCTAAGCCTAACACAAAGCATTAGATTACCACAACGCTCACCTAACTTCTAACCCCCACCCTAACACTAATACTAAAGCAATCAGATTCCAAATACTAACCCAATTCCTATTCTGAAACCCAAAACTATTCCAAAAACAAACCCAAGGCCTAACCTTTCTCTCACCCTAACAATCAAAGAAAACCTATTCCTAAACCTAATCCTAAATCTAGTCCTAACCCTAACCCTCACCCTTAATCTAACCCCAACCCCCACCCAGAAGCTAACACTTAGCATTGTACAATACCTAAACGTACCCCTAATCCTTATCACTAAACCTAAAAGGAACCTGAAACATAGTGCTAAATCCGAACCCTAACCCTGAAGACTAACGCTAACAATGAACCAATTCCTATACCTTTTCCTTCCTCCAAATTGATTCCTAGCACTAACCCTAACCCTACATTAACCCTATCCTAACCCTAACCCTAACCCTAGCCCTAAACTACATTAACCCTAACCCTAACCCTAAACCTAGCCCTAACCTAACTCTAACCCTAACCCTAACCCTAAACCTAATGCTAACCCTTACCCTACCCTAACCCTAACCCTACCATACCCTAACCCTAACCTACCCTAACACTAACCCTAACCCTAACACTAAACCTAAACCTAAACCTAACCCTAACCCTAACCCTAATTCCTAACCCTTACCTTAACTGTATCACAATCCCTATCCTAATTCTTACCCTAACCCTAACCCTTACCTAAACCTAACCCTAACTCTAACCTTAACCCTAACCCTAACCCTAACCTAACCCTAACCCTAATCCTAACCCTAACCCTAACTCTAATTCCTAACCCTTACCTTAACTGTATCACAATCCCTATCCTAATTCTTACCTTAACCCTAACCCTTACGTAACCCTAACCCTAACCCTAACCCTAACTCTCACCTTAAGCCTAACCCTAACCCTAACCTAACCCTAACCCCAACCCTAACCGTAACCCTAACCGTAACCCTAACCCTAACCCTAACCCTAACCCTAACCCTAACCCTAACCCTAACCCTAACCTCAACCCTAACCCTAACTCTAACCTTAACCCTAAACCTAACAATAAATTTAACCCTAACCCTAACACTAACCCTAAACCTAATTTTACCCTAACCCTAAGCATACCCTAACCCTAACCCTAACCCTAACCCTAACCCCAACCCTAACCCTAACCCTAACCCTACCCTAACCCTAACCCTAACCCTAACCCTAACCCTAACCCTAACAATAAATTTAACCTTAACCCTAACCCTAACCCTAACCCTAACCCTACCCTAACCCTAACCCTTACCCTAACCCTAACCCTAACCCTTACCCTAACCCTAGCCTAACCCAAACCCTAACCCTAACCCTACCCTAACCCTAACCCTAACCCTACCCCTAACCCTACTTTACCCTAACCCTAATCCTAACACTAACTCT
The DNA here is from genome assembly GCA_023055505.1 of Callipepla californica brunnescens. Taxonomy (NCBI): domain Eukaryota; kingdom Metazoa; phylum Chordata; class Aves; order Galliformes; family Odontophoridae; genus Callipepla; species Callipepla californica. Next base: position 56,283 of record JALIRH010000226.1, on the reverse strand, counting down.
AACTTTATTCCTTACCCTAACACTAATCCAATCCCGAACCCTAACCCTAATCCTAGCCCTAACTCTAACTTTATTCGTAACCCTACCCCTAATCCAAACAATAACCCTTACCCTAATCAAACCCTATCCCTATTCCTAACCCTTACCCTAACCGTATCACAATCCCTATCCTAACTCTTACCATAACCCAAACCCTAACCTAACCCTAACCCTAACCCTAACCCTAACCCTATCCCTAACCCTTACCCTACCCTAACCTTAACTCTACCCTAACCGTATCCCTACCCTAACCCTAACCCTAATCCTAGCCCTTACTCTAACTTTATTCCTAACCCTACCCCTGATCCAAACACTAACCCTAACCTTAATGTAACCCTAACCCTATTCCTAACCCTTACCCTAACTGTATCCCATTCCCTATCCTAACTCTTACCATAACCCTAACCCTGATGCTAATGCTAACCCTAACCCTGAATCTAACCCTTACCCTAACCCTATCCCTTACCCAGAAGCTAACACTTAGCGTTGTACAATACCTAACCGTACCCTAACCCTATCCCTAAACCTAAAAGGAACCCAAACTCTAACCCTAAATCTGTCCCTGAGCCTAACCTTCAACCTTACCTTAACCTTAACCCTAACCCTGTTCCATTCTCTAAACATATCTGTAAGCATTACCTTCATCCTAACTCGAACTCTACCCTAACCCTATCCCTTTGACCCCAACACAAAACCCAGATTGAGCCTGACCCTAACCTAGGTAGCATAAAGTGTATGTAGGGTGAATTTGAGTTTTAGGGTCAAAGTTAAATTGTTAGTTTTAGGGTTAGGGTGAAGGATTGCTTTAGTTCTAGTATTAGGGTGTTTGGGGTTAGGGTTAGGGTAAGGATTTTGGAGTGGATTAGGTTTAGGGTCAGGTTTGGGGGAGTTTTGGGGTTAGGGTTAGATTTAGGATTAGGGTTAGCAAAAAAGGTGTTTTAGTTTTAGTTTAGGTTAGTGCTAGGATTAGGTTGAGTGTTCTTGTGAAGTTTAGGTTTAGGGTTAGGTTTAGGTTTAGATTGAGGTTTAGGGTAAGGAGTAGGGTTCATTTGACTTTTAGGGTCAGAGTAGAGTTAAGTCGTGTTAGGGTTAAGGTTAAGAACAGGATTCAGATTCCAATTAGGTTTTGGGTTCCTACTAGGGATAGGCCTCAAATTAGTGTTAAGGTTAGGGTTAGGGTTAGGTATAGGGAAAGGGTTAGTGTTAAGGCCAGGGCAAGTGTATGGTTTAGGGTAAAGATTGGATTTAGGGTTAGGTTTAGATGTAGGTTTGGTTTGATCGTTAGGGTGTGAGAAGGCACCGGCCTTGGATTTCATTTGGAGATTGGGTAAGGTTTAGGAATAGGAATAACATTGGTGTTTAAAAGATGATTAGTGTTAGTATTAGGGATAGGGTTACGGTTAGAGTTTAGTTAGGGTTGTTAGTTTTAGAGTGAGGGATAGGGGTATGGTTTGGTCTAGTACTTGGGTTAGGGTTTGGGATAGTCATAGCATTAGTGTTAGGGTTAGGGTTCCGTTAGGGTTGTGGTAATCTGATGCTAGGTGTCGGGATTAGGGTTGTGCTTAAATGTGGGTTTGGTTTGAGGGTCAGAGTTAGGGTTAGGGTAGAGTTAGAATTAGGGTAAGAGTTAGGATTAGGTTTAGGATTAGGATAAAGATTAGGTTAGGATTAGTGTTGGCTTTAGGGTTGTGTCTGGGAGAAGGGTTAGTGTTAGGGATAGACTTAGGGTAAGAGTAAGTGTTAGGAATAGGCATAGGTTTTGGGAAAGTTTCAGAGTTTGGACTGGATTTATGATTAGGGTTAGGGACAAAGATTTTTTGAGATTTGTGATTAGATTTAGGGAGAAAAGTAGGCTGACTTGTGGTCTTAGCAGTAGGTTTAGGTTTAGGTTTAGGTTTAGGATTCCATTTGTATTTATGGATCGAGGTTGGGTTAGTTGGAGTGTAAAGGTCAGAGTAGGGTTAGGCCTTGGGATAGGGTTAAGGTTTGGAATAGGATTAGGATTCAAATGATGTTACGGGTTGGTGTTAGGGTTAGGGAAAGGTTAGGATCAGGGTTGAGGTCAGGGTTAGGTATAGGAAAAGGGTTAGTGTTAGGGCTAGGGCAATTGGAAGGATTAGGCTTAGATATTAGGGTTAGGTTTAGGCGGAGGTTTGGTTCGAGTGTCAGGGTGAGAGAAGGGATAGGCCTGGGGTTTGGTTTTGGGTTACATCATACAAATCATCCCATACATTAGCTGGGGTGGGAGGTGCAAGGAACAGCCAGCAAAGTGCTGAGTTCATTCCAATCAGAGGACCTGAAGATCGGGTAGCTACTATCAAACCGTTCGTGTTGCCAATTCCGATGATATTTATGGGGCCCTGATGTTATGGTTCAGTGGGGAGTCACTATCAAGTCCAAACCCAATCCAAACCCCAAACCTACTCCTATTCCTAAACCTTATCTTAACCCTAAACCAAACCCAAACCCAAGGCCCTCCCCTTCTCTCAGCCTAACACTCAAACTAACCTAAACCCGAAACTAACCCTACATTTATCCTAATCCTATCCATATTCTAAGGCCTAACCCTACTCTGACCAGAAAGCTCATGTTGTCTAAAATCTACCCCTTACCTAAAACCTAAATCGACAAAAAAACCTAACCCGAAACCTCAACCTAACTCTTCTCCTAACTAGAACACCAGCACTTCACCTTACCCTAACTGGAAACCTAGGACTAAATCCTTACCTTGTCCAGAACCCTATTCCTAACCCAAACCAGAATTCTAACCTCTACCCTAACCAAAACCCTTCCCCTAAACCTAAACCTAATGCTACCCTCAACCAAACCCTAGCCCTAAATCCTACCCTAAAACCAACACCACGTTTAAGCTCAAACCTCAAGCCTCAAAGAAAGCATCAGATTACCGCAGATCTCACCTAACACTAACCCCAATCCAATCCCTACTACTAACCCCAAACCCAATCCAAACACCAAAACTATTCCTATTCCTAAACCTAACACTAAGCCAGAACCAAACCCAAGGCCTACCCCTTCTCTCAGCCTGACACTCAAACTAACCTAGACCTGAACGCAACGCTAAATCAAATACTAAAACTCACCCTTAGCCAAGGCCCTTTTAGGACCCTTCCCTGGTCCTAAAACTAAAGAGAACCCTTCATCTACATCCCTAACCCTTACCCTAAACCTAAATCTACACCAAAACCTAACCCTAACCCTAACATGTCTTCTAACTGTAAAACTAACGCTTCACCTAACCCGAACTGAAACCCCAGGACTAAACCTTACCTAACACCTAGCTATATTCCTAACCCTATCCTGAAACCTAACGTTAACCCTAACCCTAAAAACAACTTGGAACCAAACCCTAACCCTAACCTAACCCTTATCAGAACCCTAAATCTAATCCTAACCGTTACCTCAATTGAACTCCAATTCTTCCTGAAATCTAAATGGGACCTTAAAACCAACCCCAGATTGAAGCCCAACCCTAAACCTAACACAAAGCATTAGATTACCACAGCCATCACCTAACTCTAACCCCAGCCTTAACGCTAATACTATCCAAACACTATTCCAATTCCTAAACCCAACACAAACCCAAAAACACAAAGCCTACAATTCTCACAGCCTAACACTGAAAGGAAACCTAAATCTTACCCTAACTCTAAAACTAATCCAAAGCATGACCACAATTTCAACTCTAAATCTACCTTCAAACTAAAGCTGACCCTAACACCAACCTCAAGCCCAACCCTAAGCCTAACACAAAGCATTAGATTACCACAACGCTCACCTAACTTCTAACCCCCACCCTAACACTAATACTAAAGCAATCAGATTCCAAATACTAACCCAATTCCTATTCTGAAACCCAAAACTATTCCAAAAACAAACCCAAGGCCTAACCTTTCTCTCACCCTAACAATCAAAGAAAACCTATTCCTAAACCTAATCCTAAATCTAGTCCTAACCCTCACCCTTAATCTAACCCCAACCCCCACCCAGAAGCTAACACTTAGCATTGTACAATACCTAAACGTACCCCTAATCCTTATCACTAAACCTAAAAGGAACCTGAAACATAGTGCTAAATCCGAACCCTAACCCTGAAGACTAACGCTAACAATGAACCAATTCCTATACCTTTTCCTTCCTCCAAATTGATTCCTAGCACTAACCCTAACCCTACATTAACCCTATCCTAACCCCAACCCTAACCCTAGCCCTAAACTACATTAACCCTAACCCTAACCCTAACCCTAACCCTAGCCCTAACCTAACTCTAACCCTAACCCTAACCCTAAACCTAATGCTAACCCTTACCCTACCCTAACCCTAACCCTACCATACCCTAACCCTAACCTACCCTAACACTAACCCTAACCCTAAACCTAAACCTAAACCTAACCCTAACCCGAACCCTAATTCCTAACCCTTACCTTAACTGTATCACAATCCCTATCCTAATTCTTACCCTAACCCTAACCCTTACCTAACCCTAACCCTAACCCTAACCCTAACCCTAACTCTAACCTTAACCCTAACCCTAACCCTAACCTAACCCTAACCCTAATCCTAACCCTAACCCTAACTCTAATTCCTAACCCTTACCTTAACTGTATCACAATCCCTATCCTAATTCTTACCCATACCCTAACCCTTACCTAACCCTAACCCTAACCCTAACCCTAACTCTCACCTTAACCCTAACCCTAACCTAACCCTAAACCTAACCCTAACCCTAACCCTAACCCTAACCTCAACCCTAACCCTAACTCTAAGCATACCCTAACCCTAACAATAAATTTAACCCTAACCCTAACACTAACCCTAACCCTAATTTTACCCTAACCCTAAGCATACCCTAACCCTAACCCTAACCCTAACTCTAACCCCAACCCTAACCTAACCCTAACCCTAACCCTACCCTAACCCTAACCCTAACCCTAACCCTAACCCTAACCCTAACCCTAACCCTAACCCTAACCCTAACCCTAACCCTAACCCTAACCCTAACCCTAACCCTAACCCAAACCCTAACCCTAACCCTAACCCTAACCCTAACCCTACCCTAACCCTATCCTTAACCCTAACCCTAACCCTAACCCTTACCCTAACCCTAGCCTAACCCAAACCCTAACCCTTACCCTGCCCTAACCCTAACCCTAACCCTAACCCTACCCCTAACCCTACTTTACCCTAACCCTAATCCTAACACTAACTCTAACTTTATTCCTTACCCTAACACTAATCCAATCCCGAACCCTAACCCTAATCCTAGCCCTAACTCTAACTTTATTCGTAACCCTACCCCTAATCCAAACAATAACCCTTACCCTAATCAAACCCTATCCCTATTCCTAACCCTTACCCTAACCGTATCACAATCCCTATCCTAACTCTTACCATAACCCAAACCCTAACCTAACCCTAACCCTAACCCTAACCCTAACCCTAACCCTATCCCTAAACCTTACCCTACCCTAACCTTAACTCTACCCTAACCGTATCCCTACCCTAACCCTAACCCTAATCCTAGCCCTTACTCTAACTTTATTCCTTACCCTACCCCTGATCCAAACACTATCCCTAACCTTAATGTAACCCTAACCCTATTCCTATGGTGTAACCCTAACCCTAACTCTAATTCCTAACCCTTACCTTAACTGTATCACAATCCCTATCCTAACCCTAACCCTAACCCTAACCCTAACCCTAACCTCAACCCTAACCCTAACTCTAACCTTAACCCTAAACCTAACAATAAATTTAACCCTAACCCTAACACTAACCCTAACCCTAATTTTACCCTAACCCTAAGCATACCCTAACCCTAACCCTAACCTAACCCTAACCCTAATCCTAACCCTAACCCTAACTCTAATTCCTAACCCTTACCTTAACTGTATCACAATCCCTATCCTAATTCTTACCCTAACCCTAACTCTTACCTAACCCTAACCCTAACCCTAAACCTAACTCTCACCTTAACCCTAACCCTAACCCTAACCTAACCCTAACCCTAACCCTAACCTCAACCCTAACCCTAACTCTAACCTTAACCCTAAACCTAACAATAAATTTAACCCTAACCCTAACACTAACCCTAACCCTAATTTTACCCTAACCCCAACCCTAACCCTAACCCCAACCCTAACCCTAACCCCAACCCTAACCCTAACCCCAACCCTAACCCTACCCTAACCCTACCCTAACCCTAACCCTAACCCTAACCCTAACCCTAACCCTAACCCTAACCCTAACAATAAATTTAACCCTAACCCTAACCCTAACCCTAACCCTAACCCTACCCTAACCCTAACCCTTACCCTAACCCTAACCCTTACCCTAACCCTAGCCTAACCCAAACCCTAACCCTAACCCTACCCTAACCCTAACCCTAACCCTACCCCTAACCCTACTTTACCCTAACCCTAATCCTAACACTAACTCTAACATTACTCCTTACCCTAACACTAATCCAATCCCGAACCCTAACCCTAATCCTAGCCCTAACTCTAACTTTATTCGTAACCCTACCCCTAATCCAAACAATAACCCTTACCCTAATCAAACCCTATCCCTATTCCTAACCCTTACCCTAACCGTATCACAATCCCTATCCTAACTCTTACCATAACCCAAACCCTAACCTAACCCTAACCCTAACCCTACCCCTAACCCTACTTTACCCTAACCCTAATCCTAACACTAACTCTAACTTTACTCCTTACCCTAACACTAATCCAATCCCGAACCCTAACCCTAATCCTAGCCCTAACTCTAACTTTATTCGTAACCCTACCCCTAATCCAAACAATAACCCTGACCCTAATCAAACCCTATCCCTATTCCTAACCCTTACCCTAACCGTATCACAATCCCTATCCTAACTCTTACCATAACCCAAACCCTAACCTAACCCTAACCCTAACCCTAACCCTTACCCTAACCCTACCCTAACCTTAACTCTACCCTAACCGTATCCCTACCCTAACCCTAACCCTAATCCTAGCCCTTTCTCTAACTTTATTCCTTACCCTACCCCTGATCCAAACACTATCCCTAACCTTAATGTAACCCTAACCCTATTCCTAACCCTTACCCTAACTGTATCCCATTCCCTATCCTAACTCTTACCATAACCCTAACCCTGATGCTAATGCTAACCCTAACCCTGAATCTAACCCTTACCCTAACCCTATCCCTTACCCAGAAGCTAACACTTAGCGTTGTACAATACCTAACCGTACCCTAACCCTATCCCTAAACCTAAAAGGAACCCAAACTCTAACCCTAAATCTGTCCCTGAGCCTAACCTTCAACCTTACCCTAACCTTAACCCTAACCCTGTTCCATTCTCTAAACATATCTGTAAGCATTACCTTCATCCTAACTCGAACTCTACCCTAACCCTATCCCTTTGACCCCAACACAAAACCCAGATTGAGCCTGACCCTAACCTAGGTAGCATAAAGTGTATGTAGGGTGAATTTGAGTTTTAGGGTCAAAGTTAAATTGTTAGTTTTAGGGTTAGGGTGAAGGATTGCTTTAGTTCTAGTATTAGGGTGTTTGGGGTTAGGGTTAGGGTAAGGATTTTGGAGTGGATTAGGTTTAGGGTCAGGTTTGGGGGAGTTTTGGGGTTAGGGTTAGATTTAGGATTAGGGTTAGCAAAAAAGGTGTTTTAGTTTTAGTTTAGGTTAGTGCTAGGATTAGGTTGAGTGTTCTTGTGAAGTTTAGGTTTAGGGTTAGGTTTAGGTTTAGATTGAGGTTTAGGGTAAGGAGTAGGGTTAATTTGACTTTTAGGGTCAGAGTAGAGTTAAGTCGTGTTAGGGTTAAGGTTAAGAACAGGATTCAGATTCCAATTAGGTTTTGGGTTCCTACTAGGGATAGGCCTCAAATTAGTGTTAAGGTTAGGGTTAGGGTTAGGTATAGGGAAAGGGTTAGTGTTAAGGCCAGGGCAAGTGTATGGTTTAGGGTAAAGATTGGATTTAGGGTTAGGTTTAGATGTAGGTTTGGTTTGATCGTTAGGGTGTGAGAAGGCACCGGCCTTGGATTTCATTTGGAGATTGGGTAAGGTTTAGGAATAGGAATAACATTGGTGTTTAAAAGATGATTAGTGTTAGTATTAGGGATAGGGTTACGGTTAGAGTTTAGTTAGGGTTGTTAGTTTTAGAGTGAGGGATAGGGGTATGGTTTGGTCTAGTACTTGGGTTAGGGTTTGGGATAGTCATAGCATTAGTGTTAGGGTTAGGGTTCCGTTAGGGTTGTGGTAATCTGATGCTAGGTGTCGGGATTAGGGTTGTGCTTAAATGTGGGTTTGGTTTGAGGGTCAGAGTTAGGGTTAGGGTAGAGTTAGAATTAGGGTAAGAGTTAGGATTAGGTTTAGGATTAGGATAAAGATTAGGTTAGGATTAGTGTTGGCTTTAGGGTTGTGTCTGGGAGAAGGGTTAGTGTTAGGGATAGACTTAGGGTAAGAGTAAGTGTTAGGAATAGGCATAGGTTTTGGGAAAGTTTCAGAGTTTGGACTGGATTTATGATTAGGGATAGGGACAAAGATTTTTTGAGATTTATGATTAGATTTAGGGAGAAAAGTAGGCTGACTTGTGGTGTTAGCAGTAGGTTTAGGTTTAGGTTTAGGATTCCATTTGTATTTATGGATCGAGGTTGGGTTAGTTGGAGTGTAAAGGTCAGAGTAGGGTTAGGCCTTGGGATAGGGTTAAGGTTTGGAATAGGATTAGGATTCAAATGATGTTACGGGTTGGTGTTAGGGTTAGGGAAAGGTTAGGATCAGGGTTGAGGTCAGGGTTAGGTATAGGAAAAGGGTTAGTGTTAGGGCTAGGGCAATTGGAAGGGTTAGGCTTAGGCTTAGATATTAGGGTTAGGTTTAGGCGGAGGTTTGGTTCGAGTGTCAGGGTGAGAGAAGGGGTAGGCCTGGGGTTTGGTTTTGGGTTACATCATACAAATCATCACATACATTAGCTGGGGTGGGAGGTGCAAGGAACAGCCAGCAAAGTGCTGAGTTCATTCCAATCAGAGGACCTGAAGATCGGGTAGCTACTATCAAACCGTTTGTGTTGCCAATTCCGATGATATTTATGGGGCCCTGATGTTATGGTTCAGTGGGGAGTCACTATCAAGTCCAAACCCAATCCAAACCCCAAACCTACTCCTATTCCTAAACCTTATCTTAACCCTAAACCAAACCCAAACCCAAGGCCCTCCCCTTCTCTCAGCCTAACACTCAAACTAACCTAAACCCGAAACTAACCCTACATTTATCCTAATCTTATCCATATTCTAAGGCCTAACCCTACTCTGACCAGAAAGCTCATGTTGTCTAAAATCTACCCCTTACCTAAAACCTAAATCGACAAAAAAACCTAACCCGAAACCTCAACCTAACTCTTCTCCTAACTAGAACACCAGCACTTCACCTTACCCTAACTGGAAACCTAGGACTAAATCCTTACCTTGTCCAGAACCCTATTCCTAACCCAAACCAGAATTCTAACCTCTACCCTAACCAAAACCCTTCCCCTAAACCTAAACCTAATGCTACCCTCAACCAAACCCTAGCCCTAAATCCTACCCTAAAACCAACACCACGTTTAAGCTCAAACCTCAAGCCTCAAAGAAAGCATCAGATTACCGCAGATCTCACCTAACACTAACCCCAATCCAATCCCTACTACTAACCCCAAACCCAATCCAAACACCAAAACTATTCCTATTCCTAAACCTAACACTAAGCCAGAACCAAACCCAAGGCCTACCCCTTCTCTCAGCCTGACACTCAAACTAACCTAGACCTGAACGCAACGCTAAATCAAATACTAAAACTCACCCTTAGCCAAGGCCCTTTTAGGACCCTTCCCTGGTCCTAAAACTAAAGAGAACCCTTCATCTACATCCCTAACCCTTACCCTAAACCTAAATCTACACCAAAACCTAACCCTAACCCTAACATGTCTTCTAACTGTAAAACTAACGCTTCACCTAACCCGAACTGAAACCCCAGGACTAAACCTTACCTAACACCTAGCTATATTCCTAACCCTATCCTGAAACCTAACGTTAACCCTAACCCTAAAAACAACTTGGAACCAAACCCTAACCCTAACCTAACCCTTATCAGAACCCTAAATCTAATCCTAACCGTTACCTCAATTGAACTCCAATTCTTCCTGAAATCTAAATGGGACCTTAAAACCAACCCCAGATTGAAGCCCAACCCTAAACCTAACACAAAGCATTAGATTACCACAGCCATCACCTAACTCTAACCCCAGCCTTAACGCTAATACTATCCCAAACACTATTCCAATTCCTAAACCCAACACAAACCCAAAAACACAAAGCCTACAATTCTCACAGCCTAACACTGAAAGGAAACCTAAATCTTACCCTAACTCTAAAACTAATCCAAAGCATGACCACAATTTAAACTCTAAATCTACCTTCAAACTAAAGCTGACCCTAACACCAACCTCAAGTAAAAGCCCAACCCTAAGCCTAACACAAAGCATTAGATTACCACAACGCTCACCTAACTTCTAACCCCCACCCTAACACTAATACTAAAGCAATCAGATTCCAAATACTAACCCAATTCCTATTCTGAAACCCAAAACTATTCCAAAAACAAACCCAAGGCCTAACCTTTCTCTCACCCTAACAATCAAAGAAAACCTATTCCTAAACCTAATCCTAAATCTAGTCCTAACCCTAACCCTCACCCTTAATCTAACCCCAACCCCCACCCAGAAGCTAACACTTAGCATTGTACAATACCTAAACGTACCCCTAATCCTTATCACTAAACCTAAAAGGAACCTGAAACATAGTGCTAAATCCGAACCCTAACCCTGAAGACTAACGCTAACAATGAACCAATTCCTATACCTTTTCCTTCCTCCAAATTGATTCCTAGCACTAACCCTAACCCTACATTAACCCTATCCTAACCCCAACCCTAACCCTAGCCCTAAACTACATTAACCCTAACCCTAACCCTAGCCCTAACCTAACTCTAACCCTAACCCTAACCCTAAACCTAATGCTAACCCTTACCCTACCCTAACCCTAACCCTACCATACCCTAACCCTAACCTACCCTAACACTAACCCTAACCCTAACCCTAACCCTAACTCTAACCTTAACCCTAACCCTAACCGTAACCTAACCCTAACCCTAATCCTAACCCTAACCCTAACTCTAATTCCTAACCCTTACCTTAACTGTATCACAATCCCTATCCTAATTCTTACCCTAACCCTAACCCTTACCTAACCCTAACCCTAACCCTAACCCTAACCCTAACTCTCACCTTAACCCTAACCCTAACCCTAACCTAACCCTAACCCTAACCCTAACCCTAACCCTAACCTCAACCCTAATCCTAACTCTAACCTTAACCCTAAACCTAACAATAAATTTAACCCTAACCCTAACACTAACCCTAACCCTAATTTTACCCTAACCCTGAGCATACCCTAACCCTAACCCTAACCCCAACCCTAACCTAACCCTAACCCTAACCCTAACCCTAACCCTAACCCTAACCTAACCCTAACCCTAACCCTAACCCTAACCCTAACCCTAACCCTACCCTAACCCTATCCCTAACCCTAACCCTAACCCTAACCCTTACCCTAACCCTAGCCTAACCCAAACCCTAACCCTTACCCTACCCTAACCCTAACCCTAACCCTAACCCTACCCCTAACCCTACTTTACCCTAACCCTAATCCTAACACTAACTCTAACTTTATTCCTTACCCTAACACTAATCCAATCCCGAACCCTAACCCTAATCCTAGCCCTAACTCTAACTTTATTCGTAACCCTACCCCTAATCCAAACAATAACCCTTACCCTAATCAAACCCTATCCCTATTCCTAACCCTTACCCTAACCGTATCACAATCCCTATCCTAACTCTTACCATAACCCAAACCCTAACCTAACCCTAACCCTAACCCTAACCCTAACCCTAACCCTATCCCTAAACCTTACCCTACCCTAACCTTAACTCTACCCTAACCGTATCCCTACCCTAACCCTAACCCTAATCCTAGCCCTTACTCTAACTTTATTCCTAACCCTACCCCTGATCCAAACACTAACCCTAACCTTAATGTAACCCTAACCCTATTCCTAACCCTTACCCTAACTGTATCCCATTCCCTATCCTAACTCTTACCATAACCCTAACCCTGATGCTAATGCTAACCCTAACCCTGAATCTAACCCTTACCCTAACCCTATCCCTTACCCAGAAGCTAACACTTAGCGTTGTACAATACCTAACCGTACCCTAACCCTATCCCTAAACCTAAAAGGAACCCAAACTCTAACCCTAAATCTGTCCCTGAGCCTAACCTTCAACCTTACCTTAACCTTAACCCTAACCCTGTTCCATTCTCTAAACATATCTGTAAGCATTACCTTCATCCTAACTCGAACTCTACCCTAACCCTATCCCTTTGACCCCAACACAAAACCCAGATTGAGCCTGACCCTAACCTAGGTAGCATAAAGTGTATGTAGGGTGAATTTGAGTTTTAGGGTCAAAGTTAAATTGTTAGTTTTAGGGTTAGGGTGAAGGATTGCTTTAGTTCTAGTATTAGGGTGTTTGGGGTTAGGGTTAGGGTAAGGATTTTGGAGTGGATTAGGTTTAGGGTCAGGTTTGGGGGAGTTTTGGGGTTAGGGTTAGATTTAGGATTAGGGTTAGCAAAAAAGTTGTTTTAGTTTTAGTTTAGGTTAGTGCTAGGATTAGGTTGAGTGTTCTTGTGAAGTTTAGGTTTAGGGTTAGGTTTAGGTTTAGATTGAGGTTTAGGGTAAGGAGTAGGGTTCATTTGACTTTTAGGGTCAGAGTAGAGTTAAGTCGTGTTAGGGTTAAGGTTAAGAACAGGATTCAGATTCCAATTAGGTTTTGGGTTCCTACTAGGGATAGGCCTCAAATTAGTGTTAAGGTTAGGGTTAGGGTTAGGTATAGGGAAAGGGTTAGTGTTAAGGCCAGGGCAAGTGTATGGTTTAGGGTAAAGATTGGATTTAGGGTTAGGTTTAGATGTAGGTTTGGTTTGATCGTTAGGGTGTGAGAAGGCACCGGCCTTGGATTTCATTTGGAGATTGGGTAAGGTTTAGGAATAGGAATAACATTGGTGTTTAAAAGATGATTAGTGTTAGTATTAGGGATAGGGTTACGGTTAGAGTTTAGTTAGGGTTGTTAGTTTTAGAGTGAGGGATAGGGGTATGGTTTGGTCTAGTACTTGGGTTAGGGTTTGGGATAGTCCTAGCATTAGTGTTAGGGTTAGGGTTCCGTTAGGGTTGTGGTAATCTGATGCTAGGTGTCGGGATTAGGGTTGTGCTTAAATGTGGGTTTGGTTTGAGGGTCAGAGTTAGGGTTAGGGTAGAGTTAGAATTAGGGTAAGAGTTAGGATTAGGTTTAGGATTAGGATAAAGATTAGGTTAGGATTAGTGTTGGCTTTAGGGTTGTGTCTGGGAGAAGGGTTAGTGTTAGGGATAGACTTAGGGTAAGAGTAAGTGTTAGGAATAGGCATAGGTTTTGGGAAAGTTTCAGAGTTTGGACTGGATTTATGATTAGGGATAGGGACAAAGATTTTTTGAGATTTATGATTAGATTTAGGGAGAAAAGTAGGCTGACTTGTGGTCTTAGCAGTAGGTTTAGGTTTAGGTTTAGGATTCCATTTGTATTTATGGATCGAGGTTGGGTTAGTTGGAGTGTAAAGGTCAGAGTAGGGTTAGGCCTTGGGATAGGGTTAAGGTTTGGAATAGGATTAGGATTCAAATGATGTTACGGGTTGGTGTTAGGGTTAGGGAAAGGTTAGGATCAGGGTTGAGGTCAGGGTTAGGTATAGGAAAAGGGTTAGTGTTAGGGCTAGGGCAATTGGAAGGGTTAGGCTTAGGCTTAGATATTAGGGTTAGGTTTAGGCGGAGGTTTGGTTCGAGTGTCAGGGTGAGAGAAGGGGTAGGCCTGGGGTTTGGTTTTGGGTTACATCATACAAATCATCCCATACATTAGCTGGGGTGGGAGGTGCAAGGAACAGCCAGCAAAGTGCTGAGTTCATTCCAATCAGAGGACCTGAAGATCGGGTAGCTACTATCAAACCGTTTGTGTTGCCAATTCCGATGATATTTATGGGGCCCTGATGTTATGGTTCAGTGGGGAGTCACTATCAAGTCCAAACCCAATCCAAACCCCAAACCTACTCCTATTCCTAAACCTTATCTTAACCCTAAACCAAACCCAAACCCAAGGCCCTCCCCTTCTCTCAGCCTAACACTCAAACTAACCTAAACCCGAAACTAACCCTACATTTATCCTAATCTTATCCATATTCTAAGGCCTAACCCTACTCTGACCAGAAAGCTCATGTTGTCTAAAATCTACCCCTTACCTAAAACCTAAATCGACAAAAAAACCTAACCCGAAACCTCAACCTAACTCTTCTCCTAACTAGAACACCAGCACTTCACCTTACCCTAACTGGAAACCTAGGACTAAATCCTTACCTTGTCCAGAACCCTATTCCTAACCCAAACCAGAATTCTAACCTCTACCCTAACCAAAACCCTTCCCCTAAACCTAAACCTAATGCTACCCTCAACCAAACCCTAGCCCTAAATCCTACCCTAAAACCAACACCACGTTTAAGCTCAAACCTCAAGCCTCAAAGAAAGCATCAGATTACCGCAGATCTCACCTAACACTAACCCCAATCCAATCCCTACTACTAACCCCAAACCCAATCCAAACACCAAAACTATTCCTATTCCTAAACCTAACACTAAGCCAGAACCAAACCCAAGGCCTACCCCTTCTCTCAGCCTGACACTCAAACTAACCTAGACCTGAACGCAACGCTAAATCAAATACTAAAACTCACCCTTAGCCAAGGCCCTTTTAGGACCCTTCCCTGGTCCTAAAACTAAAGAGAACCCTTCATCTACATCCCTAACCCTTACCCTAAACCTAAATCTACACCAAAACCTAACCCTAACCCTAACATGTCTTCTAACTGTAAAACTAACGCTTCACCTAACCCGAACTGAAACCCCAGGACTAAACCTTACCTAACACCTAGCTATATTCCTAACCCTATCCTGAAACCTAACGTTAACCCTAACCCTAAAAACAACTTGGAACCAAACCCTAACCCTAACCTAACCCTTATCAGAACCCTAAATCTAATCCTAACCGTTACCTCAATTGAACTCCAATTCTTCCTGAAATCTAAATGGGACCTTAAAACCAACCCCAGATTGAAGCCCAACCCTAAACCTAACACAAAGCATTAGATTACCACAGCCATCACCTAACTCTAACCCCAGCCTTAACGCTAATACTATCCCAAACACTATTCCAATTCCTAAACCCAACACAAACCCAAAAACACAAAGCCTACAATTCTCACAGCCTAACACTGAAAGGAAACCTAAATCTTACCCTAACTCTAAAACTAATCCAAAGCATGACCACAATTTAAACTCTAAATCTACCTTCAAACTAAAGCTGACCCTAACACCAACCTCAAGTAAAAGCCCAACCCTAAGCCTAACACAAAGCATTAGATTACCACAACGCTCACCTAACTTCTAACCCCCACCCTAACACTAATACTAAAGCAATCAGATTCCAAATACTAACCCAATTCCTATTCTGAAACCCAAAACTATTCCAAAAACAAACCCAAGGCCTAACCTTTCTCTCACCCTAACAATCAAAGAAAACCTATTCCTAAACCTAATCCTAAATCTAGTCCTAACCCTAACCCTCACCCTTAATCTAACCCCAACCCCCACCCAGAAGCTAACACTTAGCATTGTACAATACCTAAACGTACCCCTAATCCTTATCACTAAACCTAAAAGGAACCTGAAACATAGTGCTAAATCCGAACCCTAACCCTGAAGACTAACGCTAACAATGAACCAATTCCTATACCTTTTCCTTCCTCCAAATTGATTCCTAGCACTAACCCTAACCCTACATTAACCCTATCCTAACCCCAACCCTAACCCTAGCCCTAAACTACATTAACCCTAACCCTAACCCTAGCCCTAACCTAACTCTAACCCTAACCCTAACCCTAAACCTAATGCTAACCCTTACCCTACCCTAACCCTAACCCTACCATACCCTAACCCTAACCTACCCTAACACTAACCCTAACCCTAACCCTAACCCTAACTCTAACCTTAACCCTAACCCTAACCGTAACCTAACCCTAACCCTAATCCTAACCCTAACCCTAACTCTAATTCCTAACCCTTACCTTAACTGTATCACAATCCCTATCCTAATTCTTACCCTAACCCTAACCCTTACCTAACCCTAACCCTAACCCTAACCCTAACTCTCACCTTAACCCTAACCCTAACCCTAACCTAACCCTAACCCTAACCCTAACCCTAACCCTAACCTCAACCCTAATCCTAACTCTAACCTTAACCCTAAACCTAACAATAAATTTAACCCTAACCCTAACACTAACCCTAACCCTAATTTTACCCTAACCCTGAGCATACCCTAACCCTAACCCTAACCCTAACCCCAACCCTAACCTAACCCTAACCCTAACCCTAACCCTAACCCTAACCTAACCCTAACCCTAACCCTAACCCTAACCCTAACCCTAACCCTAACCCTACCCTAACCCTATCCCTAACCCTAACCCTAACCCTAACCCTTACCCTAACCCTAGCCTAACCCAAACCCTAACCCTTACCCTACCTTTAACCCTAACCCTAACCCTAACCCTACCCCTAACCCTACTTTACCCTAACCCTAATCCTAACACTAACTCTAACTTTATTCCTTACCCTAACACTAATCCAATCCCGAACCCTAACCCTAATCCTAGCCCTAACTCTAACTTTATTCGTAACCCTACCCCTAATCCAAACAATAACCCTTACCCTAATCAAACCCTATCCCTATTCCTAACCCTTACCCTAACCGTATCACAATCCCTATCCTAACTCTTACCATAACCCAAACCCTAACCTAACCCTAACCCTAACCCTAACCCTAACCCTAACCCTAACCCTATCCCTAAACCTTACCCTACCCTAACCTTAACTCTACCCTAACCGTATCCCTACCCTAACCCTAACCCTAATCCTAGCCCTTACTCTAACTTTATTCCTAACCCTACCCCTGATCCAAACACTAACCCTAACCTTAATGTAACCCTAACCCTATTCCTAACCCTTACCCTAACTGTATCCCATTCCCTATCCTAACTCTTACCATAACCCTAACCCTGATGCTAATGCTAACCCTAACCCTGAATCTAACCCTTACCCTAACCCTATCCCTTACCCAGAAGCTAACACTTAGCGTTGTACAATACCTAACCGTACCCTAACCCTATCCCTAAACCTAAAAGGAACCCAAACTCTAACCCTAAATCTGTCCCTGAGCCTAACCTTCAACCTTACCTTAACCTTAACCCTAACCCTGTTCCATTCTCTAAACATATCTGTAAGCATTACCTTCATCCTAACTCGAACTCTACCCTAACCCTATCCCTTTGACCCCAACACAAAACCCAGATTGAGCCTGACCCTAACCTAGGTAGCATAAAGTGTATGTAGGGTGAATTTGAGTTTTAGGGTCAAAGTTAAATTGTTAGTTTTAGGTTTAGATTGAGGATTGCTTTAGTTCTAGTATTAGGGTGTTTGGGGTTAGGGTTAGGGTAAGGATTTTGGAGTGGATTAGGTTTAGGGTCAGGTTTGGGGGAGTTTTGGGGTTAGGGTTAGATTTAGGATTAGGGTTAGCAAAAAAGTTGTTTTAGTTTTAGTTTAGGTTAGTGCTAGGATTAGGTTGAGTGTTCTTGTGAAGTTTAGGTTTAGGGTTAGGTTTAGGTTTAGATTGAGGTTTAGGGTAAGGAGTAGGGTTCATTTGACTTTTAGGGTCAGAGTAGAGTTAAGTCGTGTTAGGGTTAAGGTTAAGAACAGGATTCAGATTCCAATTAGGTTTTGGGTTCCTACTAGGGATAGGCCTCAAATTAGTGTTAAGGTTAGGGTTAGGGTTAGGTATAGGGAAAGGGTTAGTGTTAAGGCCAGGGCAAGTGTATGGTTTAGGGTAAAGATTGGATTTAGGGTTAGGTTTAGATGTAGGTTTGGTTTGATCATTAGGGTGTGAGAAGGCACCGGCCTTGGATTTCATTTGGAGATTGGGTAAGGTTTAGGAATAGGAATAACATTGGTGTTTAAAAGATGATTAGTGTTAGTATTAGGGATAGGGTTACGGTTAGAGTTTAGTTAGGGTTGTTAGTTTTAGAGTGAGGGATAGGGGTATGGTTTGGTCTAGTACTTGGGTTAGGGTTTGGGATAGTCCTAGCATTAGTGTTAGGGTTAGGGTTCCGTTAGGGTTGTGGTAATCTGATGCTAGGTGTCGGGATTAGGGTTGTGCTTAAATGTGGGTTTGGTTTGAGGGTCAGAGTTAGGGTTAGGGTAGAGTTAGAATTAGGGTAAGAGTTAGGATTAGGTTTAGGATTAGGATAAAGATTAGGTTAGGATTAGTGTTGGCTTTAGGGTTGTGTCTGGGAGAAGGGTTAGTGTTAGGGATAGACTTAGGGTAAGAGTAAGTGTTAGGAATAGGCATAGGTTTTGGGAAAGTTTCAGAGTTTGGACTGGATTTATGATTAGGGTTAGGGACAAAGATTTTTTGAGATTTATGATTAGATTTAGGGAGAAAAGTAGGCTGACTTGTGGTGTTAGCAGTAGGTTTATGTTTAGGTTTAGGTTTAGGATTCCATTTGTATTTATGGATCGAGGTTGGGTTAGTTGGAGTGTAAAGGTCAGAGTAGGGTTAGGCCTTGGGATAGGGTTAAGGTTTGGAATAGGATTAGGATTCAAATGATGTTACGGGTTGGTGTTAGGGTTAGGGAAAGGTTAGGATCAGGGTTGAGGTCAGGGTTAGGTATAGGAAAAGGGTTAGTGTTAGGGCTAGGGCAATTGGAAGGGTTAGGCTTAGGCTTAGATATTAGGGTTAGGTTTAGGCGGAGGTTTGGTTCGAGTGTCAGGGTGAGAGAAGGGGTAGGCCTGGGGTTTGGTTTTGGGTTACATCATACAAATCATCCCATACATTAGCTGGGGTGGGAGGTGCAAGGAACAGCCAGCAAAGTGCTGAGTTCATTCCAATCAGAGGACCTGAAGATCGGGTAGCTACTATCAAACCGTTTGTGTTGCCAATTCCGATGATATTTATGGGGCCCTGATGTTATGGTTCAGTGGGGAGTCACTATCAAGTCCAAACCCAATCCAAACCCCAAACCTACTCCTATTCCTAAACCTTATCTTAACCCTAAACCAAACCCAAACCCAAGGCCCTCCCCTTCTCTCAGCCTAACACTCAAACTAACCTAAACCCGAAACTAACCCTACATTTATCCTAATCTTATCCATATTCTAAGGCCTAACCCTACTCTGACCAGAAAGCTCATGTTGTCTAAAATCTACCCCTTACCTAAAACCTAAATCGACAAAAAAACCTAACCCGAAACCTCAACCTAACTCTTCTCCTAACTAGAACACCAGCACTTCACCTTACCCTAACTGGAAACCTAGGACTAAATCCTTACCTTGTCCAGAACCCTATTCCTAACCCAAACCAGAATTCTAACCTCTACCCTAACCAAAACCCTTCCCCTAAACCTAAACCTAATGCTACCCTCAACCAAACCCTAGCCCTAAATCCTACCCTAAAACCAACACCACGTTTAAGCTCAAACCTCAAGCCTCAAAGAAAGCATCAGATTACCGCAGATCTCACCTAACACTAACCCCAATCCAATCCCTACTACTAACCCCAAACCCAATCCAAACACCAAAACTATTCCTATTCCTAAACCTAACACTAAGCCAGAACCAAACCCAAGGCCTACCCCTTCTCTCAGCCTGACACTCAAACTAACCTAGACCTGAACGCAACGCTAAATCAAATACTAAAACTCACCCTTAGCCAAGGCCCTTTTAGGACCCTTCCCTGGTCCTAAAACTAAAGAGAACCCTTCATCTACATCCCTAACCCTTACCCTAAACCTAAATCTACACCAAAACCTAACCCTAACCCTAACATGTCTTCTAACTGTAAAACTAACGCTTCACCTAACCCGAACTGAAACCCCAGGACTAAACCTTACCTAACACCTAGCTATATTCCTAACCCTATCCTGAAACCTAACGTTAACCCTAACCCTAAAAACAACTTGGAACCAAACCCTAACCCTAACCTAACCCTTATCAGAACCCTAAATCTAATCCTAACCGTTACCTCAATTGAACTCCAATTCTTCCTGAAATCTAAATGGGACCTTAAAACCAACCCCAGATTGAAGCCCAACCCTAAACCTAACACAAAGCATTAGATTACCACAGCCATCACCTAACTCTAACCCCAGCCTTAACGCTAATACTATCCCAAACACTATTCCAATTCCTAAACCCAACACAAACCCAAAAACACAAAGCCTACAATTCTCACAGCCTAACACTGAAAGGAAACCTAAATCTTACCCTAACTCTAAAACTAATCCAAAGCATGACCACAATTTAAACTCTAAATCTACCTTCAAACTAAAGCTGACCCTAACACCAACCTCAAGTAAAAGCCCAACCCTAAGCCTAACACAAAGCATTAGATTACCACAACGCTCACCTAACTTCTAACCCCCACCCTAACACTAATACTAAAGCAATCAGATTCCAAATACTAACCCAATTCCTATTCTGAAACCCAAAACTATTCCAAAAACAAACCCAAGGCCTAACCTTTCTCTCACCCTAACAATCAAAGAAAACCTATTCCTAAACCTAATCCTAAATCTAGTCCTAACCCTAACCCTCACCCTTAATCTAACCCCAACCCCCACCCAGAAGCTAACACTTAGCATTGTACAATACCTAAACGTACCCCTAATCCTTATCACTAAACCTAAAAGGAACCTGAAACATAGTGCTAAATCCGAACCCTAACCCTGAAGACTAACGCTAACAATGAACCAATTCCTATACCTTTTCCTTCCTCCAAATTGATTCCTAGCACTAACCCTAACCCTACATTAACCCTATCCTAACCCCAACCCTAACCCTAGCCCTAAACTACATTAACCCTAACCCTAACCCTAGCCCTAACCTAACTCTAACCCTAACCCTAACCCTAAACCTAATGCTAACCCTTACCCTACCCTAACCCTAACCCTACCATACCCTAACCCTAACCTACCCTAACACTAACCCTAACCCTAACCCTAACCCTAACTCTAACCTTAACCCTAACCCTAACCGTAACCTAACCCTAACCCTAATCCTAACCCTAACCCTAACTCTAATTCCTAACCCTTACCTTAACTGTATCACAATCCCTATCCTAATTCTTACCCTAACCCTAACCCTTACCTAACCCTAACCCTAACCCTAACCCTAACTCTCACCTTAACCCTAACCCTAACCCTAACCTAACCCTAACCCTAACCCTAACCCTAACCTCAACCCTAATCCTAACTCTAACCTTAACCCTAAACCTAACAATAAATTTAACCCTAACCCTAACACTAACCCTAACCCTAATTTTACCCTAACCCTGAGCATACCCTAACCCTAACCCTAACCCCAACCCTAACCTAACCCTAACCCTAACCCTAACCCTAACCCTAACCTAACCCTAACCCTAACCCTAACCCTAACCCTAACCCTAACCCTAACCCTACCCTAACCCTATCCCTAACCCTAACCCTAACCCTTACCCTAACCCTAGCCTAACCCAAACCCTAACCCTTACCCTACCTTTAACCCTAACCCTAACCCTAACCCTACCCCTAACCCTACTTTACCCTAACCCTAATCCTAACACTAACTCTAACTTTATTCCTTACCCTAACACTAATCCAATCCCGAACCCTAACCCTAATCCTAGCCCTAACTCTAACTTTATTCGTAACCCTACCCCTAATCCAAACAATAACCCTTACCCTAATCAAACCCTATCCCTATTCCTAACCCTTACCCTAACCGTATCACAATCCCTATCCTAACTCTTACCATAACCCAAACCCTAACCTAACCCTAACCCTAACCCTAACCCTAACCCTAACCCTATCCCTAAACCTTACCCTACCCTAACCTTAACTCTACCCTAACCGTATCCCTACCCTAACCCTAACCCTAATCCTAGCCCTTACTCTAACTTTATTCCTAACCCTACCCCTGATCCAAACACTAACCCTAACCTTAATGTAACCCTAACCCTATTCCTAACCCTTACCCTAACTGTATCCCATTCCCTATCCTAACTCTTACCATAACCCTAACCCTGATGCTAATGCTAACCCTAACCCTGAATCTAACCCTTACCCTAACCCTATCCCTTACCCAGAAGCTAACACTTAGCGTTGTACAATACCTAACCGTACCCTAACCCTATCCCTAAACCTAAAAGGAACCCAAACTCTAACCCTAAATCTGTCCCTGAGCCTAACCTTCAACCTTACCTTAACCTTAACCCTAACCCTGTTCCATTCTCTAAACATATCTGTAAGCATTACCTTCATCCTAACTCGAACTCTACCCTAACCCTATCCCTTTGACCCCAACACAAAACCCAGATTGAGCCTGACCCTAACCTAGGTAGCATAAAGTGTATGTAGGGTGAATTTGAGTTTTAGGGTCAAAGTTAAATTGTTAGTTTTAGGTTTAGATTGAGGATTGCTTTAGTTCTAGTATTAGGGTGTTTGGGGTTAGGGTTAGGGTAAGGATTTTGGAGTGGATTAGGTTTAGGGTCAGGTTTGGGGGAGTTTTGGGGTTAGGGTTAGATTTAGGATTAGGGTTAGCAAAAAAGGTGTTTTAGTTTTAGTTTAGGTTAGTGCTAGGATTAGGTTGAGTGTTCTTGTGAAGTTTAGGTTTAGGGTTAGGTTTAGGTTTAGATTGAGGTTTAGGGTAAGGAGTAGGGTTAATTTGACTTTTAGGGTCAGAGTAGAGTTAAGTCGTGTTAGGGTTAAGGTTAAGAACAGGATTCAGATTCCAATTAGGTTTTGGGTTCCTACTAGGGATAGGCCTCAAATTAGTGTTAAGGTTAGGGTTAGGGTTAGGTATAGGGAAAGGGTTAGTGTTAAGGCCAGGGCAAGTGTATGGTTTAGGGTAAAGATTGGATTTAGGGTTAGGTTTAGATGTAGGTTTGGTTTGATCGTTAGGGTGTGAGAAGGCACCGGCCTTGGATTTCATTTGGAGATTGGGTAAGGTTTAGGAATAGGAATAACATTGGTGTTTAAAAGATGATTAGTGTTAGTATTAGGGATAGGGTTACGGTTAGAGTTTAGTTAGGGTTGTTAGTTTTAGAGTGAGGGATAGGGGTATGGTTTGGTCTAGTACTTGGGTTAGGGTTTGGGATAGTCCTAGCATTAGTGTTAGGGTTAGGGTTCCGTTAGGGTTGTGGTAATCTGATGCTAGGTGTCGGGATTAGGGTTGTGCTTAAATGTGGGTTTGGTTTGAGGGTCAGAGTTAGGGTTAGGGTAGAGTTAGAATTAGGGTAAGAGTTAGGATTAGGTTTAGGATTAGGATAAAGATTAGGTTAGGATTAGTGTTGGCTTTAGGGTTGTGTCTGGGAGAAGGGTTAGTGTTAGGGATAGACTTAGGGTAAGAGTAAGTGTTAGGAATAGGCATAGGTTTTGGGAAAGTTTCAGAGTTTGGACTGGATTTATGATTAGGGTTAGGGACAAAGATTTTTTGAGATTTATGATTAGATTTAGGGAGAAAAGTAGGCTGACTTGTGGTGTTAGCAGTAGGTTTATGTTTAGGTTTAGGTTTAGGATTCCATTTGTATTTATGGATCGAGGTTGGGTTAGTTGGAGTGTAAAGGTCAGAGTAGGGTTAGGCCTTGGGATAGGGTTAAGGTTTGGAATAGGATTAGGATTCAAATGATGTTACGGGTTGGTGTTAGGGTTAGGGAAAGGTTAGGATCAGGGTTGAGGTCAGGGTTAGGTATAGGAAAAGGGTTAGTGTTAGGGCTAGGGCAATTGGAAGGGTTAGGCTTAGGCTTAGATATTAGGGTTAGGTTTAGGCGGAGGTTTGGTTCGAGTGTCAGGGTGAGAGAAGGGGTAGGCCTGGGGTTTGGTTTTGGGTTACATCATACAAATCATCCCATACATTAGCTGGGGTGGGAGGTGCAAGGAACAGCCAGCAAAGTGCTGAGTTCATTCCAATCAGAGGACCTGAAGATCGGGTAGCTACTATCAAACCGTTTGTGTTGCCAATTCCGATGATATTTATGGGGCCCTGATGTTATGGTTCAGTGGGGAGTCACTATCAAGTCCAAACCCAATCCAAACCCCAAACCTACTCCTATTCCTAAACCTTATCTTAACCCTAAACCAAACCCAAACCCAAGGCCCTCCCCTTCTCTCAGCCTAACACTCAAACTAACCTAAACCCGAAACTAACCCTACATTTATCCTAATCTTATCCATATTCTAAGGCCTAACCCTACTCTGACCAGAAAGCTCATGTTGTCTAAAATCTACCCCTTACCTAAAACCTAAATCGACAAAAAAACCTAACCCGAAACCTCAACCTAACTCTTCTCCTAACTAGAACACCAGCACTTCACCTTACCCTAACTGGAAACCTAGGACTAAATCCTTACCTTGTCCAGAACCCTATTCCTAACCCAAACCAGAATTCTAACCTCTACCCTAACCAAAACCCTTCCCCTAAACCTAAACCTAATGCTACCCTCAACCAAACCCTAGCCCTAAATCCTACCCTAAAACCAACACCACGTTTAAGCTCAAACCTCAAGCCTCAAAGAAAGCATCAGATTACCGCAGATCTCACCTAACACTAACCCCAATCCAATCCCTACTACTAACCCCAAACCCAATCCAAACACCAAAACTATTCCTATTCCTAAACCTAACACTAAGCCAGAACCAAACCCAAGGCCTACCCCTTCTCTCAGCCTGACACTCAAACTAACCTAGACCTGAACGCAACGCTAAATCAAATACTAAAACTCACCCTTAGCCAAGGCCCTTTTAGGACCCTTCCCTGGTCCTAAAACTAAAGAGAACCCTTCATCTACATCCCTAACCCTTACCCTAAACCTAAATCTACACCAAAACCTAACCCTAACCCTAACATGTCTTCTAACTGTAAAACTAACGCTTCACCTAACCCGAACTGAAACCCCAGGACTAAACCTTACCTAACACCTAGCTATATTCCTAACCCTATCCTGAAACCTAACGTTAACCCTAACCCTAAAAACAACTTGGAACCAAACCCTAACCCTAACCTAACCCTTATCAGAACCCTAAATCTAATCCTAACCGTTACCTCAATTGAACTCCAATTCTTCCTGAAATCTAAATGGGACCTTAAAACCAACCCCAGATTGAAGCCCAACCCTAAACCTAACACAAAGCATTAGATTACCACAGCCATCACCTAACTCTAACCCCAGCCTTAACGCTAATACTATCCCAAACACTATTCCAATTCCTAAACCCAACACAAACCCAAAAACACAAAGCCTACAATTCTCACAGCCTAACACTGAAAGGAAACCTAAATCTTACCCTAACTCTAAAACTAATCCAAAGCATGACCACAATTTAAACTCTAAATCTACCTTCAAACTAAAGCTGACCCTAACACCAACCTCAAGTAAAAGCCCAACCCTAAGCCTAACACAAAGCATTAGATTACCACAACGCTCACCTAACTTCTAACCCCCACCCTAACACTAATACTAAAGCAATCAGATTCCAAATACTAACCCAATTCCTATTCTGAAACCCAAAACTATTCCAAAAACAAACCCAAGGCCTAACCTTTCTCTCACCCTAACAATCAAAGAAAACCTATTCCTAAACCTAATCCTAAATCTAGTCCTAACCCTAACCCTCACCCTTAATCTAACCCCAACCCCCACCCAGAAGCTAACACTTAGCATTGTACAATACCTAAACGTACCCCTAATCCTTATCACTAAACCTAAAAGGAACCTGAAACATAGTGCTAAATCCGAACCCTAACCCTGAAGACTAACGCTAACAATGAACCAATTCCTATACCTTTTCCTTCCTCCAAATTGATTCCTAGCACTAACCCTAACCCTACATTAACCCTATCCTAACCCCAACCCTAACCCTAGCCCTAAACTACATTAACCCTAACCCTAACCCTAGCCCTAACCTAACTCTAACCCTAACCCTAACCCTAAACCTAATGCTAACCCTTACCCTACCCTAACCCTAACCCTACCATACCCTAACCCTAACCTACCCTAACACTAACCCTAACCCTAACCCTAACCCTAACTCTAACCTTAACCCTAACCCTAACCGTAACCCTAACCCTAACCCTAACCCTAACCCTAACCTCAACCCTAATCCTAACTCTAACCTTAACCCTAAACCTAACAATAAATTTAACCCTAACCCTAACACTAACCCTAACCCTAATTTTACCCTAACCCTGAGCATACCCTAACCCTAACCCTAACCCCAACCCTAACCTAACCCTAACCCTAACCCTAACCCTAACCCTAACCCTAACCTAACCCTAACCCTAACCCTAACCCTACCCTAACCCTATCCCTAACCCTAACCCTAACCCTTACCCTAACCCTAGCCTAACCCAAACCCTAACCCTTACCCTACCCTAACCCTAACCCTAACCCTAACCCTACCCCTAACCCTACTTTACCCTAACCCTAATCCTAACACTAACTCTAACTTTATTCCTTACCCTAACACTAATCCAATCCCGAACCCTAACCCTAATCCTAGCCCTAACTCTAACTTTATTCGTAACCCTACCCCTAATCCAAACAATAACCCTTACCCTAATCAAACCCTATCCCTATTCCTAACCCTTACCCTAACCGTATCACAATCCCTATCCTAACTCTTACCATAACCCAAACCCTAACCTAACCCTAACCCTAACCCTAACCCTAACCCTATCCCTAAACCTTACCCTACCCTAACCTTAACTCTACCCTAACCGTATCCCTACCCTAACCCTAACCCTAATCCTAGCCCTTACTCTAACTTTATTCCTAACCCTACCCCTGATCCAAACACTAACCCTAACCTTAATGTAACCCTAACCCTATTCCTAACCCTTACCCTAACTGTATCCCATTCCCTATCCTAACTCTTACCATAACCCTAACCCTGATGCTAATGCTAACCCTAACCCTGAATCTAACCCTTACCCTAACCCTATCCCTTACCCAGAAGCTAACACTTAGCGTTGTACAATACCTAACCGTACCCTAACCCTATCCCTAAACCTAAAAGGAACCCAAACTCTAACCCTAAATCTGTCCCTGAGCCTAACCTTCAACCTTACCTTAACCTTAACCCTAACCCTGTTCCATTCTCTAAACATATCTGTAAGCATTACCTTCATCCTAACTCGAACTCTACCCTAACCCTATCCCTTTGACCCCAACACAAAACCCAGATTGAGCCTGACCCTAACCTAGGTAGCATAAAGTGTATGTAGGGTGAATTTGAGTTTTAGGGTCAAAGTTAAATTGTTAGTTTTAGGTTTAGATTGAGGATTGCTTTAGTTCTAGTATTAGGGTGTTTGGGGTTAGGGTTAGGGTAAGGATTTTGGAGTGGATTAGGTTTAGGGTCAGGTTTGGGGGAGTTTTGGGGTTAGGGTTAGATTTAGGATTAGGGTTAGCAAAAAAGTTGTTTTAGTTTTAGTTTAGGTTAGTGCTAGGATTAGGTTGAGTGTTCTTGTGAAGTTTAGGTTTAGGGTTAGGTTTAGGTTTAGATTGAGGTTTAGGGTAAGGAGTAGGGTTCATTTGACTTTTAGGGTCAGAGTAGAGTTAAGTCGTGTTAGGGTTAAGGTTAAGAACAGGATTCAGATTCCAATTAGGTTTTGGGTTCCTACTAGGGATAGGCCTCAAATTAGTGTTAAGGTTAGGGTTAGGGTTAGGTATAGGGAAAGGGTTAGTGTTAAGGCCAGGGCAAGTGTATGGTTTAGGGTAAAGATTGGATTTAGGGTTAGGTTTAGATGTAGGTTTGGTTTGATCGTTAGGGTGTGAGAAGGCACCGGCCTTGGATTTCATTTGGAGATTGGGTAAGGTTTAGGAATAGGAATAACATTGGTGTTTAAAAGATGATTAGTGTTAGTATTAGGGATAGGGTTACGGTTAGAGTTTAGTTAGGGTTGTTAGTTTTAGAGTGAGGGATAGGGGTATGGTTTGGTCTAGTACTTGGGTTAGGGTTTGGGATAGTCCTAGCATTAGTGTTAGGGTTAGGGTTCCGTTAGGGTTGTGGTAATCTGATGCTAGGTGTCGGGATTAGGGTTGTGCTTAAATGTGGGTTTGGTTTGAGGGTCAGAGTTAGGGTTAGGGTAGAGTTAGAATTAGGGTAAGAGTTAGGATTAGGTTTAGGATTAGGATAAAGATTAGGTTAGGATTAGTGTTGGCTTTAGGGTTGTGTCTGGGAGAAGGGTTAGTGTTAGGGATAGACTTAGGGTAAGAGTAAGTGTTAGGAATAGGCATAGGTTTTGGGAAAGTTTCAGAGTTTGGACTGGATTTATGATTAGGGATAGGGACAAAGATTTTTTGAGATTTATGATTAGATTTAGGGAGAAAAGTAGGCTGACTTGTGGTCTTAGCAGTAGGTTTAGGTTTAGGTTTAGGATTCCATTTGTATTTATGGATCGAGGTTGGGTTAGTTGGAGTGTAAAGGTCAGAGTAGGGTTAGGCCTTGGGATAGGGTTAAGGTTTGGAATAGGATTAGGATTCAAATGATGTTACGGGTTGGTGTTAGGGTTAGGGAAAGGTTAGGATCAGGGTTGAGGTCAGGGTTAGGTATAGGAAAAGGGTTAGTGTTAGGGCTAGGGCAATTGGAAGGGTTAGGCTTAGGCTTAGATATTAGGGTTAGGTTTAGGCGGAGGTTTGGTTCGAGTGTCAGGGTGAGAGAAGGGGTAGGCCTGGGGTTTGGTTTTGGGTTACATCATACAAATCATCACATACATTAGCTGGGGTGGGAGGTGCAAGGAACAGCCAGCAAAGTGCTGAGTTCATTCCAATCAGAGGACCTGAAGATCGGGTAGCTACTATCAAACCGTTTGTGTTGCCAATTCCGATGATATTTATGGGGCCCTGATGTTATGGTTCAGTGGGGAGTCACTATCAAGTCCAAACCCAATCCAAACCCCAAACCTACTCCTATTCCTAAACCTTATCTTAACCCTAAACCAAACCCAAACCCAAGGCCCTCCCCTTCTCTCAGCCTAACACTCAAACTAACCTAAACCCGAA
Organism: Callipepla californica brunnescens; assembly: GCA_023055505.1. Lineage (NCBI taxonomy): Eukaryota > Metazoa > Chordata > Aves > Galliformes > Odontophoridae > Callipepla > Callipepla californica. Next base: position 26,920 of record JALIRH010000226.1, on the reverse strand, counting down.
ACTAACCCTACATTTATCCTAATCTTATCCATATTCTAAGGCCTAACCCTACTCTGACCAGAAAGCTCATGTTGTCTAAAATCTACCCCTTACCTAAAACCTAAATCGACAAAAAAACCTAACCCGAAACCTCAACCTAACTCTTCTCCTAACTAGAACACCAGCACTTCACCTTACCCTAACTGGAAACCTAGGACTAAATCCTTACCTTGTCCAGAACCCTATTCCTAACCCAAACCAGAATTCTAACCTCTACCCTAACCAAAACCCTTCCCCTAAACCTAAACCTAATGCTACCCTCAACCAAACCCTAGCCCTAAATCCTACCCTAAAACCAACACCACGTTTAAGCTCAAACCTCAAGCCTCAAAGAAAGCATCAGATTACCGCAGATCTCACCTAACACTAACCCCAATCCAATCCCTACTACTAACCCCAAACCCAATCCAAACACCAAAACTATTCCTATTCCTAAACCTAACACTAAGCCAGAACCAAACCCAAGGCCTACCCCTTCTCTCAGCCTGACACTCAAACTAACCTAGACCTGAACGCAACGCTAAATCAAATACTAAAACTCACCCTTAGCCAAGGCCCTTTTAGGACCCTTCCCTGGTCCTAAAACTAAAGAGAACCCTTCATCTACATCCCTAACCCTTACCCTAAACCTAAATCTACACCAAAACCTAACCCTAACCCTAACATGTCTTCTAACTGTAAAACTAACGCTTCACCTAACCCGAACTGAAACCCCAGGACTAAACCTTACCTAACACCTAGCTATATTCCTAACCCTATCCTGAAACCTAACGTTAACCCTAACCCTAAAAACAACTTGGAACCAAACCCTAACCCTAACCTAACCCTTATCAGAACCCTAAATCTAATCCTAACCGTTACCTCAATTGAACTCCAATTCTTCCTGAAATCTAAATGGGACCTTAAAACCAACCCCAGATTGAAGCCCAACCCTAAACCTAACACAAAGCATTAGATTACCACAGCCATCACCTAACTCTAACCCCAGCCTTAACGCTAATACTATCCCAAACACTATTCCAATTCCTAAACCCAACACAAACCCAAAAACACAAAGCCTACAATTCTCACAGCCTAACACTGAAAGGAAACCTAAATCTTACCCTAACTCTAAAACTAATCCAAAGCATGACCACAATTTAAACTCTAAATCTACCTTCAAACTAAAGCTGACCCTAACACCAACCTCAAGTAAAAGCCCAACCCTAAGCCTAACACAAAGCATTAGATTACCACAACGCTCACCTAACTTCTAACCCCCACCCTAACACTAATACTAAAGCAATCAGATTCCAAATACTAACCCAATTCCTATTCTGAAACCCAAAACTATTCCAAAAACAAACCCAAGGCCTAACCTTTCTCTCACCCTAACAATCAAAGAAAACCTATTCCTAAACCTAATCCTAAATCTAGTCCTAACCCTAACCCTCACCCTTAATCTAACCCCAACCCCCACCCAGAAGCTAACACTTAGCATTGTACAATACCTAAACGTACCCCTAATCCTTATCACTAAACCTAAAAGGAACCTGAAACATAGTGCTAAATCCGAACCCTAACCCTGAAGACTAACGCTAACAATGAACCAATTCCTATACCTTTTCCTTCCTCCAAATTGATTCCTAGCACTAACCCTAACCCTACATTAACCCTATCCTAACCCCAACCCTAACCCTAGCCCTAAACTACATTAACCCTAACCCTAACCCTAGCCCTAACCTAACTCTAACCCTAACCCTAACCCTAAACCTAATGCTAACCCTTACCCTACCCTAACCCTAACCCTACCATACCCTAACCCTAACCTACCCTAACACTAACCCTAACCCTAACCCTAACCCTAACTCTAACCTTAACCCTAACCCTAACCGTAACCTAACCCTAACCCTAATCCTAACCCTAACCCTAACTCTAATTCCTAACCCTTACCTTAACTGTATCACAATCCCTATCCTAATTCTTACCCTAACCCTAACCCTTACCTAACCCTAACCCTAACCCTAACCCTAACTCTCACCTTAACCCTAACCCTAACCCTAACCTAACCCTAACCCTAACCCTAACCCTAACCCTAACCTCAACCCTAATCCTAACTCTAACCTTAACCCTAAACCTAACAATAAATTTAACCCTAACCCTAACACTAACCCTAACCCTAATTTTACCCTAACCCTGAGCATACCCTAACCCTAACCCTAACCCCAACCCTAACCTAACCCTAACCCTAACCCTAACCCTAACCCTAACCTAACCCTAACCCTAACCCTAACCCTAACCCTAACCCTAACCCTAACCCTACCCTAACCCTATCCCTAACCCTAACCCTAACCCTTACCCTAACCCTAGCCTAACCCAAACCCTAACCCTTACCCTACCTTTAACCCTAACCCTAACCCTAACCCTACCCCTAACCCTACTTTACCCTAACCCTAATCCTAACACTAACTCTAACTTTATTCCTTACCCTAACACTAATCCAATCCCGAACCCTAACCCTAATCCTAGCCCTAACTCTAACTTTATTCGTAACCCTACCCCTAATCCAAACAATAACCCTTACCCTAATCAAACCCTATCCCTATTCCTAACCCTTACCCTAACCGTATCACAATCCCTATCCTAACTCTTACCATAACCCAAACCCTAACCTAACCCTAACCCTAACCCTAACCCTAACCCTAACCCTATCCCTAAACCTTACCCTACCCTAACCTTAACTCTACCCTAACCGTATCCCTACCCTAACCCTAACCCTAATCCTAGCCCTTACTCTAACTTTATTCCTAACCCTACCCCTGATCCAAACACTAACCCTAACCTTAATGTAACCCTAACCCTATTCCTAACCCTTACCCTAACTGTATCCCATTCCCTATCCTAACTCTTACCATAACCCTAACCCTGATGCTAATGCTAACCCTAACCCTGAATCTAACCCTTACCCTAACCCTATCCCTTACCCAGAAGCTAACACTTAGCGTTGTACAATACCTAACCGTACCCTAACCCTATCCCTAAACCTAAAAGGAACCCAAACTCTAACCCTAAATCTGTCCCTGAGCCTAACCTTCAACCTTACCTTAACCTTAACCCTAACCCTGTTCCATTCTCTAAACATATCTGTAAGCATTACCTTCATCCTAACTCGAACTCTACCCTAACCCTATCCCTTTGACCCCAACACAAAACCCAGATTGAGCCTGACCCTAACCTAGGTAGCATAAAGTGTATGTAGGGTGAATTTGAGTTTTAGGGTCAAAGTTAAATTGTTAGTTTTAGGGTTAGGGTGAAGGATTGCTTTAGTTCTAGTATTAGGGTGTTTGGGGTTAGGGTTAGGGTAAGGATTTTGGAGTGGATTAGGTTTAGGGTCAGGTTTGAGGGAGTTTTGGGGTTAGGGTTAGATTTAGGATTAGGGTTAGCAAAAAAGGTGTTTTAGTTTTAGTTTAGGTTAGTGCTAGGATTAGGTTGAGTGTTCTTGTGAAGTTTAGGTTTAGGGTTAGGTTTAGGTTTAGATTGAGGTTTAGGGTAAGGAGTAGGGTTAATTTGACTTTTAGGGTCAGAGTAGAGTTAAGTCGTGTTAGGGTTAAGGTTAAGAACAGGATTCAGATTCCAATTAGGTTTTGGGTTCCTACTAGGGATAGGCCTCAAATTAGTGTTAAGGTTAGGGTTAGGGTTAGGTATAGGGAAAGGGTTAGTGTTAAGGCCAGGGCAAGTGTATGGTTTAGGGTAAAGATTGGATTTAGGGTTAGGTTTAGATGTAGGTTTGGTTTGATCGTTAGGGTGTGAGAAGGCACCGGCCTTGGATTTCATTTGGAGATTGGGTAAGGTTTAGGAATAGGAATAACATTGGTGTTTAAAAGATGATTAGTGTTAGTATTAGGGATAGGGTTACGGTTAGAGTTTAGTTAGGGTTGTTAGTTTTAGAGTGAGGGATAGGGGTATGGTTTGGTCTAGTACTTGGGTTAGGGTTTGGGATAGTCCTAGCATTAGTGTTAGGGTTAGGGTTCCGTTAGGGTTGTGGTAATCTGATGCTAGGTGTCGGGATTAGGGTTGTGCTTAAATGTGGGTTTGGTTTGAGGGTCAGAGTTAGGGTTAGGGTAGAGTTAGAATTAGGGTAAGAGTTAGGATTAGGTTTAGGATTAGGATAAAGATTAGGTTAGGATTAGTGTTGGCTTTAGGGTTGTGTCTGGGAGAAGGGTTAGTGTTAGGGATAGACTTAGGGTAAGAGTAAGTGTTAGGAATAGGCATAGGTTTTGGGAAAGTTTCAGAGTTTGGACTGGATTTATGATTAGGGTTAGGGACAAAGATTTTTTGAGATTTATGATTAGATTTAGGGAGAAAAGTAGGCTGACTTGTGGTGTTAGCAGTAGGTTTATGTTTAGGTTTAGGTTTAGGATTCCATTTGTATTTATGGATCGAGGTTGGGTTAGTTGGAGTGTAAAGGTCAGAGTAGGGTTAGGCCTTGGGATAGGGTTAAGGTTTGGAATAGGATTAGGATTCAAATGATGTTACGGGTTGGTGTTAGGGTTAGGGAAAGGTTAGGATCAGGGTTGAGGTCAGGGTTAGGTATAGGAAAAGGGTTAGTGTTAGGGCTAGGGCAATTGGAAGGGTTAGGCTTAGGCTTAGATATTAGGGTTAGGTTTAGGCGGAGGTTTGGTTCGAGTGTCAGGGTGAGAGAAGGGGTAGGCCTGGGGTTTGGTTTTGGGTTACATCATACAAATCATCCCATACATTAGCTGGGGTGGGAGGTGCAAGGAACAGCCAGCAAAGTGCTGAGTTCATTCCAATCAGAGGACCTGAAGATCGGGTAGCTACTATCAAACCGTTTGTGTTGCCAATTCCGATGATATTTATGGGGCCCTGATGTTATGGTTCAGTGGGGAGTCACTATCAAGTCCAAACCCAATCCAAACCCCAAACCTACTCCTATTCCTAAACCTTATCTTAACCCTAAACCAAACCCAAACCCAAGGCCCTCCCCTTCTCTCAGCCTAACACTCAAACTAACCTAAACCCGAAACTAACCCTACATTTATCCTAATCTTATCCATATTCTAAGGCCTAACCCTACTCTGACCAGAAAGCTCATGTTGTCTAAAATCTACCCCTTACCTAAAACCTAAATCGACAAAAAAACCTAACCCGAAACCTCAACCTAACTCTTCTCCTAACTAGAACACCAGCACTTCACCTTACCCTAACTGGAAACCTAGGACTAAATCCTTACCTTGTCCAGAACCCTATTCCTAACCCAAACCAGAATTCTAACCTCTACCCTAACCAAAACCCTTCCCCTAAACCTAAACCTAATGCTACCCTCAACCAAACCCTAGCCCTAAATCCTACCCTAAAACCAACACCACGTTTAAGCTCAAACCTCAAGCCTCAAAGAAAGCATCAGATTACCGCAGATCTCACCTAACACTAACCCCAATCCAATCCCTACTACTAACCCCAAACCCAATCCAAACACCAAAACTATTCCTATTCCTAAACCTAACACTAAGCCAGAACCAAACCCAAGGCCTACCCCTTCTCTCAGCCTGACACTCAAACTAACCTAGACCTGAACGCAACGCTAAATCAAATACTAAAACTCACCCTTAGCCAAGGCCCTTTTAGGACCCTTCCCTGGTCCTAAAACTAAAGAGAACCCTTCATCTACATCCCTAACCCTTACCCTAAACCTAAATCTACACCAAAACCTAACCCTAACCCTAACATGTCTTCTAACTGTAAAACTAACGCTTCACCTAACCCGAACTGAAACCCCAGGACTAAACCTTACCTAACACCTAGCTATATTCCTAACCCTATCCTGAAACCTAACGTTAACCCTAACCCTAAAAACAACTTGGAACCAAACCCTAACCCTAACCTAACCCTTATCAGAACCCTAAATCTAATCCTAACCGTTACCTCAATTGAACTCCAATTCTTCCTGAAATCTAAATGGGACCTTAAAACCAACCCCAGATTGAAGCCCAACCCTAAACCTAACACAAAGCATTAGATTACCACAGCCATCACCTAACTCTAACCCCAGCCTTAACGCTAATACTATCCCAAACACTATTCCAATTCCTAAACCCAACACAAACCCAAAAACACAAAGCCTACAATTCTCACAGCCTAACACTGAAAGGAAACCTAAATCTTACCCTAACTCTAAAACTAATCCAAAGCATGACCACAATTTAAACTCTAAATCTACCTTCAAACTAAAGCTGACCCTAACACCAACCTCAAGTAAAAGCCCAACCCTAAGCCTAACACAAAGCATTAGATTACCACAACGCTCACCTAACTTCTAACCCCCACCCTAACACTAATACTAAAGCAATCAGATTCCAAATACTAACCCAATTCCTATTCTGAAACCCAAAACTATTCCAAAAACAAACCCAAGGCCTAACCTTTCTCTCACCCTAACAATCAAAGAAAACCTATTCCTAAACCTAATCCTAAATCTAGTCCTAACCCTAACCCTCACCCTTAATCTAACCCCAACCCCCACCCAGAAGCTAACACTTAGCATTGTACAATACCTAAACGTACCCCTAATCCTTATCACTAAACCTAAAAGGAACCTGAAACATAGTGCTAAATCCGAACCCTAACCCTGAAGACTAACGCTAACAATGAACCAATTCCTATACCTTTTCCTTCCTCCAAATTGATTCCTAGCACTAACCCTAACCCTACATTAACCCTATCCTAACCCCAACCCTAACCCTAGCCCTAAACTACATTAACCCTAACCCTAACCCTAGCCCTAACCTAACTCTAACCCTAACCCTAACCCTAAACCTAATGCTAACCCTTACCCTACCCTAACCCTAACCCTACCATACCCTAACCCTAACCTACCCTAACACTAACCCTAACCCTAACCCTAACCCTAACTCTAACCTTAACCCTAACCCTAACCGTAACCCTAACCCTAACCCTAACCCTAACCCTAACCTCAACCCTAATCCTAACTCTAACCTTAACCCTAAACCTAACAATAAATTTAACCCTAACCCTAACACTAACCCTAACCCTAATTTTACCCTAACCCTGAGCATACCCTAACCCTAACCCTAACCCCAACCCTAACCTAACCCTAACCCTAACCCTAACCCTAACCCTAACCTAACCCTAACCCTAACCCTAACCCTACCCTAACCCTATCCCTAACCCTAACCCTAACCCTTACCCTAACCCTAGCCTAACCCAAACCCTAACCCTTACCCTACCCTAACCCTAACCCTAACCCTAACCCTACCCCTAACCCTACTTTACCCTAACCCTAATCCTAACACTAACTCTAACTTTATTCCTTACCCTAACACTAATCCAATCCCGAACCCTAACCCTAATCCTAGCCCTAACTCTAACTTTATTCGTAACCCTACCCCTAATCCAAACAATAACCCTTACCCTAATCAAACCCTATCCCTATTCCTAACCCTTACCCTAACCGTATCACAATCCCTATCCTAACTCTTACCATAACCCAAACCCTAACCTAACCCTAACCCTAACCCTAACCCTAACCCTAACCCTATCCCTAAACCTTACCCTACCCTAACCTTAACTCTACCCTAACCGTATCCCTACCCTAACCCTAACCCTAATCCTAGCCCTTACTCTAACTTTATTCCTAACCCTACCCCTGATCCAAACACTAACCCTAACCTTAATGTAACCCTAACCCTATTCCTAACCCTTACCCTAACTGTATCCCATTCCCTATCCTAACTCTTACCATAACCCTAACCCTGATGCTAATGCTAACCCTAACCCTGAATCTAACCCTTACCCTAACCCTATCCCTTACCCAGAAGCTAACACTTAGCGTTGTACAATACCTAACCGTACCCTAACCCTATCCCTAAACCTAAAAGGAACCCAAACTCTAACCCTAAATCTGTCCCTGAGCCTAACCTTCAACCTTACCTTAACCTTAACCCTAACCCTGTTCCATTCTCTAAACATATCTGTAAGCATTACCTTCATCCTAACTCGAACTCTACCCTAACCCTATCCCTTTGACCCCAACACAAAACCCAGATTGAGCCTGACCCTAACCTAGGTAGCATAAAGTGTATGTAGGGTGAATTTGAGTTTTAGGGTCAAAGTTAAATTGTTAGTTTTAGGTTTAGATTGAGGATTGCTTTAGTTCTAGTATTAGGGTGTTTGGGGTTAGGGTTAGGGTAAGGATTTTGGAGTGGATTAGGTTTAGGGTCAGGTTTGGGGGAGTTTTGGGGTTAGGGTTAGATTTAGGATTAGGGTTAGCAAAAAAGTTGTTTTAGTTTTAGTTTAGGTTAGTGCTAGGATTAGGTTGAGTGTTCTTGTGAAGTTTAGGTTTAGGGTTAGGTTTAGGTTTAGATTGAGGTTTAGGGTAAGGAGTAGGGTTAATTTGACTTTTAGGGTCAGAGTAGAGTTAAGTCGTGTTAGGGTTAAGGTTAAGAACAGGATTCAGATTCCAATTAGGTTTTGGGTTCCTACTAGGGATAGGCCTCAAATTAGTGTTAAGGTTAGGGTTAGGGTTAGGTATAGGGAAAGGGTTAGTGTTAAGGCCAGGGCAAGTGTATGGTTTAGGGTAAAGATTGGATTTAGGGTTAGGTTTAGATGTAGGTTTGGTTTGATCGTTAGGGTGTGAGAAGGCACCGGCCTTGGATTTCATTTGGAGATTGGGTAAGGTTTAGGAATAGGAATAACATTGGTGTTTAAAAGATGATTAGTGTTAGTATTAGGGATAGGGTTACGGTTAGAGTTTAGTTAGGGTTGTTAGTTTTAGAGTGAGGGATAGGGGTATGGTTTGGTCTAGTACTTGGGTTAGGGTTTGGGATAGTCCTAGCATTAGTGTTAGGGTTAGGGTTCCGTTAGGGTTGTGGTAATCTGATGCTAGGTGTCGGGATTAGGGTTGTGCTTAAATGTAGGTTTGGTTTGAGGGTCAGAGTTAGGGTTAGGGTAGAGTTAGAATTAGGGTAAGAGTTAGGATTAGGTTTAGGATTAGGATAAAGATTAGGTTAGGATTAGTGTTGGCTTTAGGGTTGTGTCTGGGAGAAGGGTTAGTGTTAGGGATAGACTTAGGGTAAGAGTAAGTGTTAGGAATAGGCATAGGTTTTGGGAAAGTTTCAGAGTTTGGACTGGATTTATGATTAGGGATAGGGACAAAGATTTTTTGAGATTTATGATTAGATTTAGGGAGAAAAGTAGGCTGACTTGTGGTCTTAGCAGTAGGTTTAGGTTTAGGTTTAGGATTCCATTTGTATTTATGGATCGAGGTTGGGTTAGTTGGAGTGTAAAGGTCAGAGTAGGGTTAGGCCTTGGGATAGGGTTAAGGTTTGGAATAGGATTAGGATTCAAATGATGTTACGGGTTGGTGTTAGGGTTAGGGAAAGGTTAGGATCAGGGTTGAGGTCAGGGTTAGGTATAGGAAAAGGGTTAGTGTTAGGGCTAGGGCAATTGGAAGGGTTAGGCTTAGGCTTAGATATTAGGGTTAGGTTTAGGCGGAGGTTTGGTTCGAGTGTCAGGGTGAGAGAAGGGGTAGGCCTGGGGTTTGGTTTTGGGTTACATCATACAAATCATCACATACATTAGCTGGGGTGGGAGGTGCAAGGAACAGCCAGCAAAGTGCTGAGTTCATTCCAATCAGAGGACCTGAAGATCGGGTAGCTACTATCAAACCGTTTGTGTTGCCAATTCCGATGATATTTATGGGGCCCTGATGTTATGGTTCAGTGGGGAGTCACTATCAAGTCCAAACCCAATCCAAACCCCAAACCTACTCCTATTCCTAAACCTTATCTTAACCCTAAACCAAACCCAAACCCAAGGCCCTCCCCTTCTCTCAGCCTAACACTCAAACTAACCTAAACCCGAAACTAACCCTACATTTATCCTAATCTTATCCATATTCTAAGGCCTAACCCTACTCTGACCAGAAAGCTCATGTTGTCTAAAATCTACCCCTTACCTAAAACCTAAATCGACAAAAAAACCTAACCCGAAACCTCAACCTAACTCTTCTCCTAACTAGAACACCAGCACTTCACCTTACCCTAACTGGAAACCTAGGACTAAATCCTTACCTTGTCCAGAACCCTATTCCTAACCCAAACCAGAATTCTAACCTCTACCCTAACCAAAACCCTTCCCCTAAACCTAAACCTAATGCTACCCTCAACCAAACCCTAGCCCTAAATCCTACCCTAAAACCAACACCACGTTTAAGCTCAAACCTCAAGCCTCAAAGAAAGCATCAGATTACCGCAGATCTCACCTAACACTAACCCCAATCCAATCCCTACTACTAACCCCAAACCCAATCCAAACACCAAAACTATTCCTATTCCTAAACCTAACACTAAGCCAGAACCAAACCCAAGGCCTACCCCTTCTCTCAGCCTGACACTCAAACTAACCTAGACCTGAACGCAACGCTAAATCAAATACTAAAACTCACCCTTAGCCAAGGCCCTTTTAGGACCCTTCCCTGGACCTAAAACTAAAGAGAACCCTTCATCTACATCCCTAACCCTTACCCTAAACCTAAATCTACACCAAAACCTAACCCTAACCCTAACATGTCTTCTAACTGTAAAACTAACGCTTCACCTAACCCGAACTGAAACCCCAGGACTAAACCTTACCTAACACCTAGCTATATTCCTAACCCTATCCTGAAACCTAACGTTAACCCTAACCCTAAAAACAACTTGGAACCAAACCCTAACCCTAACCTAACCCTTATCAGAACCCTAAATCTAATCCTAACCGTTACCTCAATTGAACTCCAATTCTTCCTGAAATCTAAATGGGACCTTAAAACCAACCCCAGATTGAAGCCCAACCCTAAACCTAACACAAAGCATTAGATTACCACAGCCATCACCTAACTCTAACCCCAGCCTTAACGCTAATACTATCCCAAACACTATTCCAATTCCTAAACCCAACACAAACCCAAAAACACAAAGCCTACAATTCTCACAGCCTAACACTGAAAGGAAACCTAAATCTTACCCTAACTCTAAAACTAATCCAAAGCATGACCACAATTTAAACTCTAAATCTACCTTCAAACTAAAGCTGACCCTAACACCAACCTCAAGTAAAAGCCCAACCCTAAGCCTAACACAAAGCATTAGATTACCACAACGCTCACCTAACTTCTAACCCCCACCCTAACACTAATACTAAAGCAATCAGATTCCAAATACTAACCCAATTCCTATTCTGAAACCCAAAACTATTCCAAAAACAAACCCAAGGCCTAACCTTTCTCTCACCCTAACAATCAAAGAAAACCTATTCCTAAACCTAATCCTAAATCTAGTCCTAACCCTAACCCTCACCCTTAATCTAACCCCAACCCCCACCCAGAAGCTAACACTTAGCATTGTACAATACCTAAACGTACCCCTAATCCTTATCACTAAACCTAAAAGGAACCTGAAACATAGTGCTAAATCCGAACCCTAACCCTGAAGACTAACGCTAACAATGAACCAATTCCTATACCTTTTCCTTCCTCCAAATTGATTCCTAGCACTAACCCTAACCCTACATTAACCCTATCCTAACCCCAACCCTAACCCTAGCCCTAAACTACATTAACCCTAACCCTAACCCTAGCCCTAACCTAACTCTAACCCTAACCCTAACCCTAAACCTAATGCTAACCCTTACCCTACCCTAACCCTAACCCTACCATACCCTAACCCTAACCTACCCTAACACTAACCGTAACCCTAACCCTAACCCTAACTCTAACCTTAACCCTAACCCTAACCGTAACCTAACCCTAACCCTAATCCTAACCCTAACCCTAACTCTAATTCCTAACCCTTACCTTAACTGTATCACAATCCCTATCCTAATTCTTACCCTAACCCTAACCCTTACCTAACCCTAACCCTAACCCTAACCCTAACCCTAACTCTCACCTTAACCCTAACCCTAACCCTAACCTAACCCTAACCCTAACCCTAACCCTAACCCTAACCTCAACCCTAATCCTAACTCTAACCTTAACCCTAAACCTAACAATAAATTTAACCCTAACCCTAACACTAACCCTAACCCTAATTTTACCCTAACCCTGAGCATACCCTAACCCCAACCCCAACCCCAACCCTAACCTAACCCTAACCCTAACCCTAACCCTAACCCTAACCTAACCCTAACCCTAACCCTAACCCTAACCCTAACCCTAACCCTAACCCTAACCCTACCCTAACCCTATCCCTAACCCTAACCCTAACCCTAACCCTTACCCTAACCCTAGCCTAACCCAAACCCTAACCCTTACCCTACCTTTAACCCTAACCCTAACCCTAACCCTACCCCTAACCCTACTTTACCCTAACCCTAATCCTAACACTAACTCTAACTTTATTCCTTACCCTAACACTAATCCAATCCCGAACCCTAACCCTAATCCTAGCCCTAACTCTAACTTTATTCGTAACCCTACCCCTAATCCAAACAATAACCCTTACCCTAATCAAACCCTATCCCTATTCCTAACCCTTACCCTAACCGTATCACAATCCCTATCCTAACTCTTACCATAACCCAAACCCTAACCTAACCCTAACCCTAACCCTAACCCTAACCCTATCCCTAAACCTTACCCTACCCTAACCTTAACTCTACCCTAACCGTATCCCTACCCTAACCCTAACCCTAATCCTAGCCCTTACTCTAACTTTATTCCTAACCCTACCCCTGATCCAAACACTAACCCTAACCTTAATGTAACCCTAACCCTATTCCTAACCCTTACCCTAACTGTATCCCATTCCCTATCCTAACTCTTACCATAACCCTAACCCTGATGCTAATGCTAACCCTAACCCTGAATCTAACCCTTACCCTAACCCTATCCCTTACCCAGAAGCTAACACTTAGCGTTGTACAATACCTAACCGTACCCTAACCCTATCCCTAAACCTAAAAGGAACCCAAACTCTAACCCTAAATCTGTCCCTGAGCCTAACCTTCAACCTTACCTTAACCTTAACCCTAACCCTGTTCCATTCTCTAAACATATCTGTAAGCATTACCTTCATCCTAACTCGAACTCTACCCTAACCCTATCCCTTTGACCCCAACACAAAACCCAGATTGAGCCTGACCCTAACCTAGGTAGCATAAAGTGTATGTAGGGTGAATTTGAGTTTTAGGGTCAAAGTTAAATTGTTAGTTTTAGGGTTAGGGTGAAGGATTGCTTTAGTTCTAGTATTAGGGTGTTTGGGGTTAGGGTTAGGGTAAGGATTTTGGAGTGGATTAGGTTTAGGGTCAGGTTTGGGGGAGTTTTGGGGTTAGGGTTAGATTTAGGATTAGGGTTAGCAAAAAAGGTGTTTTAGTTTTAGTTTAGGTTAGTGCTAGGATTAGGTTGAGTGTTCTTGTGAAGTTTAGGTTTAGGGTTAGGTTTAGGTTTAGATTGAGGTTTAGGGTAAGGAGTAGGGTTAATTTGACTTTTAGGGTCAGAGTAGAGTTAAGTCGTGTTAGGGTTAAGGTTAAGAACAGGATTCAGATTCCAATTAGGTTTTGGGTTCCTACTAGGGATAGGCCTCAAATTAGTGTTAAGGTTAGGGTTAGGGTTAGGTATAGGGAAAGGGTTAGTGTTAAGGCCAGGGCAAGTGTATGGTTTAGGGTAAAGATTGGATTTAGGGTTAGGTTTAGATGTAGGTTTGGTTTGATCGTTAGGGTGTGAGAAGGCACCGGCCTTGGATTTCATTTGGAGATTGGGTAAGGTTTAGGAATAGGAATAACATTGGTGTTTAAAAGATGATTAGTGTTAGTATTAGGGATAGGGTTACGGTTAGAGTTTAGTTAGGGTTGTTAGTTTTAGAGTGAGGGATAGGGGTATGGTTTGGTCTAGTACTTGGGTTAGGGTTTGGGATAGTCCTAGCATTAGTGTTAGGGTTAGGGTTCCGTTAGGGTTGTGGTAATCTGATGCTAGGTGTCGGGATTAGGGTTGTGCTTAAATGTGGGTTTGGTTTGAGGGTCAGAGTTAGGGTTAGGGTAGAGTTAGAATTAGGGTAAGAGTTAGGATTAGGTTTAGGATTAGGATAAAGATTAGGTTAGGATTAGTGTTGGCTTTAGGGTTGTGTCTGGGAGAAGGGTTAGTGTTAGGGATAGACTTAGGGTAAGAGTAAGTGTTAGGAATAGGCATAGGTTTTGGGAAAGTTTCAGAGTTTGGACTGGATTTATGATTAGGGTTAGGGACAAAGATTTTTTGAGATTTATGATTAGATTTAGGGAGAAAAGTAGGCTGACTTGTGGTGTTAGCAGTAGGTTTATGTTTAGGTTTAGGTTTAGGATTCCATTTGTATTTATGGATCGAGGTTGGGTTAGTTGGAGTGTAAAGGTCAGAGTAGGGTTAGGCCTTGGGATAGGGTTAAGGTTTGGAATAGGATTAGGATTCAAATGATGTTACGGGTTGGTGTTAGGGTTAGGGAAAGGTTAGGATCAGGGTTGAGGTCAGGGTTAGGTATAGGAAAAGGGTTAGTGTTAGGGCTAGGGCAATTGGAAGGGTTAGGCTTAGGCTTAGATATTAGGGTTAGGTTTAGGCGGAGGTTTGGTTCGAGTGTCAGGGTGAGAGAAGGGGTAGGCCTGGGGTTTGGTTTTGGGTTACATCATACAAATCATCCCATACATTAGCTGGGGTGGGAGGTGCAAGGAACAGCCAGCAAAGTGCTGAGTTCATTCCAATCAGAGGACCTGAAGATCGGGTAGCTACTATCAAACCGTTTGTGTTGCCAATTCCGATGATATTTATGGGGCCCTGATGTTATGGTTCAGTGGGGAGTCACTATCAAGTCCAAACCCAATCCAAACCCCAAACCTACTCCTATTCCTAAACCTTATCTTAACCCTAAACCAAACCCAAACCCAAGGCCCTCCCCTTCTCTCAGCCTAACACTCAAACTAACCTAAACCCGAAACTAACCCTACATTTATCCTAATCTTATCCATATTCTAAGGCCTAACCCTACTCTGACCAGAAAGCTCATGTTGTCTAAAATCTACCCCTTACCTAAAACCTAAATCGACAAAAAAACCTAACCCGAAACCTCAACCTAACTCTTCTCCTAACTAGAACACCAGCACTTCACCTTACCCTAACTGGAAACCTAGGACTAAATCCTTACCTTGTCCAGAACCCTATTCCTAACCCAAACCAGAATTCTAACCTCTACCCTAACCAAAACCCTTCCCCTAAACCTAAACCTAATGCTACCCTCAACCAAACCCTAGCCCTAAATCCTACCCTAAAACCAACACCACGTTTAAGCTCAAACCTCAAGCCTCAAAGAAAGCATCAGATTACCGCAGATCTCACCTAACACTAACCCCAATCCAATCCCTACTACTAACCCCAAACCCAATCCAAACACCAAAACTATTCCTATTCCTAAACCTAACACTAAGCCAGAACCAAACCCAAGGCCTACCCCTTCTCTCAGCCTGACACTCAAACTAACCTAGACCTGAACGCAACGCTAAATCAAATACTAAAACTCACCCTTAGCCAAGGCCCTTTTAGGACCCTTCCCTGGTCCTAAAACTAAAGAGAACCCTTCATCTACATCCCTAACCCTTACCCTAAACCTAAATCTACACCAAAACCTAACCCTAACCCTAACATGTCTTCTAACTGTAAAACTAACGCTTCACCTAACCCGAACTGAAACCCCAGGACTAAACCTTACCTAACACCTAGCTATATTCCTAACCCTATCCTGAAACCTAACGTTAACCCTAACCCTAAAAACAACTTGGAACCAAACCCTAACCCTAACCTAACCCTTATCAGAACCCTAAATCTAATCCTAACCGTTACCTCAATTGAACTCCAATTCTTCCTGAAATCTAAATGGGACCTTAAAACCAACCCCAGATTGAAGCCCAACCCTAAACCTAACACAAAGCATTAGATTACCACAGCCATCACCTAACTCTAACCCCAGCCTTAACGCTAATACTATCCCAAACACTATTCCAATTCCTAAACCCAACACAAACCCAAAAACACAAAGCCTACAATTCTCACAGCCTAACACTGAAAGGAAACCTAAATCTTACCCTAACTCTAAAACTAATCCAAAGCATGACCACAATTTAAACTCTAAATCTACCTTCAAACTAAAGCTGACCCTAACACCAACCTCAAGTAAAAGCCCAACCCTAAGCCTAACACAAAGCATTAGATTACCACAACGCTCACCTAACTTCTAACCCCCACCCTAACACTAATACTAAAGCAATCAGATTCCAAATACTAACCCAATTCCTATTCTAAAACCCAAAACTATTCCAAAAACAAACCCAAGGCCTAACCTTTCTCTCACCCTAACAATCAAAGAAAACCTATTCCTAAACCTAATCCTAAATCTAGTCCTAACCCTAACCCTCACCCTTAATCTAACCCCAACCCCCACCCAGAAGCTAACACTTAGCATTGTACAATACCTAAACGTACCCCTAATCCTTATCACTAAACCTAAAAGGAACCTGAAACATAGTGCTAAATCCGAACCCTAACCCTGAAGACTAACGCTAACAATGAACCAATTCCTATACCTTTTCCTTCCTCCAAATTGATTCCTAGCACTAACCCTAACCCTACATTAACCCTATCCTAACCCCAACCCTAACCCTAGCCCTAAACTACATTAACCCTAACCCTAACCCTAGCCCTAACCTAACTCTAACCCTAACCCTAACCCTAAACCTAATGCTAACCCTTACCCTACCCTAACCCTAACCCTACCATACCCTAACCCTAACCTACCCTAACCCTAACCCTAACCCTAACCCTACCCTAACCCTAACCCTAACCCTAACCCTAACCCTAACCCTAACCCTAACCCTAACCCTACCCTAACCCTAACCCTAACCCTAACCCTAACCCTAACCCTTACCCTAACCCTAGCCTAACCCAAACCCTAACCCTAACCCTACCCTAACCCTAACCCTAACCCTAACCCTACCCCTAACCCTACTTTACCCTAACCCTAATCCTAACACTAACTCTAACTTTACTCCTTACCCTAACACTAATCCAATCCCGAACCCTAACCCTAATCCTAGCCCTAACTCTAACTTTATTCGTAACCCTACCCCTAATCCAAACAATAACCCTTACCCTAATCAAACCCTATCCCTATTCCTAACCCTTACCCTAACCGTATCACAATCCCTATCCTAACTCTTACCATAACCCAAACCCTAACCTAACCCTAACTTTAACCCTAACCCTAACCCTTACCCTAACCCTAACCCTACCCTAACCTTAACTCTACCCTAACCGTATCCCTACCCTAACCCTAACCCTAATCCTAGCCCTTTCTCTAACTTTATTCGTAACCCTACCCCTGATCCAAACACTAACCCTAACCTTAATGTAACCCTAACCCTATTCCTAACCCTTACCCTAACTGTATCCCATTCCCTATCCTAACTCTTACCATAACCCTAACCCTGATGCTAATGCTAACCCTAACCCTGAATCTAACCCTTACCCTAACCCTATCCCTTACCCAGAAGCTAACACTTAGCGTTGTACAATACCTAACCGTACCCTAACCCTATCCCTAAACCTAAAAGGAACCCAAACTCTAACCCTAAATCTGTCCCTGAGCCTAACCTTCAACCTTACCCTAACCTTAACCCTAACCCTGTTCCATTCTCTAAACATATCTGTAAGCATTACCTTCATCCTAACTCGAACTCTACCCTAACCCTATCCCTTTGACCCCAACACAAAACCCAGATTGAGCCTGACCCTAACCTAGGTAGCATAAAGTGTATGTGTTAGTTTACTAAGTTAGTAACTAAGTGTTAGTTTTAGTTTAGGTTAGTGCTAGGATTAGGTTGAGTGTTCTTGTGAAGTTTAGGTTTAGGGTTAGGTTTAGGTTTAGATTGAGGTTTAGGGTAAGGAGTAGGGTTCATTTGACTTTTAGGGTCAGAGTAGAGTTAAGTCGTGTTAGGGTTAAGGTTAAGAACAGGATTCAGATTCCAATTAGGTTTTGGGTTCCTACTAGGGATAGGCCTCAAATTAGTGTTAAGGTTAGGGTTAGGGTTAGGTATAGGGAAAGGGTTAGTGTTAAGGCCAGGGCAAGTGTATGGTTTAGGGTAAAGATTGGATTTAGGGTTAGGTTTAGATGTAGGTTTGGTTTGATCGTTAGGGTGTGAGAAGGCACCGGCCTTGGATTTCATTTGGAGATTGGGTAAGGTTTAGGAATAGGAATAACATTGGTGTTTAAAAGATGATTAGTGTTAGTATTAGGGATAGGGTTACGGTTAGAGTTTAGTTAGGGTTGTTAGTTTTAGAGTGAGGGATAGGGGTATGGTTTGGTCTAGTACTTGGGTTAGGGTTTGGGATAGTCCTAGCATTAGTGTTAGGGTTAGGGTTCCGTTAGGGTTGTGGTAATCTGATGCTAGGTGTCGGGATTAGGGTTGTGCTTAAATGTGGGTTTGGTTTGAGGGTCAGAGTTAGGGTTAGGGTAGAGTTAGAATTAGGGTAAGAGTTAGGATTAGGTTTAGGATTAGGATAAAGATTAGGTTAGGATTAGTGTTGGCTTTAGGGTTGTGTCTGGGAGAAGGGTTAGTGTTAGGGATAGACTTAGGGTAAGAGTAAGTGTTAGGAATAGGCATAGGTTTTGGGAAAGTTTCAGAGTTTGGACTGGATTTATGATTAGGGTTAGGGACAAAGATTTTTTGAGATTTATGATTAGATTTAGGGAGAAAAGTAGGCTGACTTGTGGTGTTAGCAGTAGGTTTAGGTTTAGGTTTAGGTTTAGGATTCCATTTGTATTTATTGATCGAGGTTGGGTTAGTTGGAGTGTAAAGGTCAGAGTAGGGTTAGGCCTTGGGATAGGGTTAAGGTTTGGAATAGGATTAGGATTCAAATGATGTTACGGGTTGGTGTTAGGGTTAGGGAAAGGTTAGGATCAGGGTTGAGGTCAGGGTTAGGTATAGGAAAAGGGTTAGTGTTAGGGCTAGGGCAATTGGAAGGGTTAGGCTTAGGCTTAGATATTAGGGTTAGGTTTAGGCGGAGGTTTGGTTCGAGTGTCAGGGTGAGAGAAGGGGTAGGCCTGGGGTTTGGTTTTGGGTTACATCATACAAATCATCCCATACATTAGCTGGGGTGGGAGGTGCAAGGAACAGCCAGCAAAGTGCTGAGTTCATTCCAATCAGAGGACCTGAAGATCGGGTAGCTACTATCAAACCGTTTGTGTTGCCAATTCCGATGATATTTATGGGGCCCTGATGTTATGGTTCAGTGGGGAGTCACTATCAAGTCAGATTTTCGGGAGGGGCCATTGAGAGGTGCGACGCCCTTAAGCTAATATGGAAAACAGATACCCCTAGATGGGTGGATCAATGGCCCCTTCCGCTAGAAAAACTTGGCGCCCTCCAAGACTTGGTAGCGGAACAATTAGCAAAAGGACATACTGTACCTCCACTAATCCTTGGAACTCACCTGGATTTGTCATTAAGAAACAAACTGGTCAATGGCGCTTTTTCCATGACCTCAGAAAAATGAATGATGCTATGGAAAATATGGGAGCCCTTCAACCAGGCCTCCTGTCACCCACTATGATTCCCCGAGACTGGCATTTGACTGGCACTGATCTTCAAGACTGCTTTTTTAATAGTCCATTACACCCTGAGGATGCCCCTCCATTTGCTTTTTCAGTTCCAAGCATCAACATGCAAGCCCCGTTGCAGAGATACCAGTGGGTTGTGCTGCCACAAGGAATGAAAAATAGCCCCACCATTTGTCAGTGGTATGTAGCTAAAGTGCTTAGCCCCATTCCAGACACAATGCCAAATGTTTTATTGTATCATTAGATGGACGACATCTTAGTAACCGCGCAACATCACGAGATCATGGAGGAAGCAGTAGCCCTCCTTACAACTGCTGTTAATTCGGCAGGTTTCTGTATTGCGCCTGAAAAAATGCAGAAAATATCACCATGGAAATATTTAGGCTGGTGCATCAGAGCCCAGACTATCATTCCCTAGCCCTTACAAAGACAAACTGATGTGAAAAATTGACACGATGTACAAAAATGGTTGGGATCAATTAACTGGGTCTGAGCGCTCTTGGGTATCTCTAATGCAGACTTGTATCCTCTTTTGGAACTACTGAAAGGGGATTCTGATTTACACTCTCCCTGCCGTCTTGGCTCTGAAGTGGCTAGTGCCTTGCAAAAAGTTGCTGCAGCTAGCACTAACAGACAAGCTCATCGGTGTGCCCCGGAGTTACCTTTTTTTCTAATGATCCTCAACCCTGCTCGACAACCTCATGCGCTAATTTTTCAGTGGGATTTTCAAAGGCCAGACCCACTATTCATTATTGAATGGATTTTTTTGCCAAACCAGTTGACAAAGACAATCCTGACACAGCATGAGATGTTTGCTTCCCTGAGAATCAAAGCTAGGCAGCGCTTGCTGATGTTATCAGGGGTAGACTTTTCCTCTAGTTGTTTACCTGTGACAAATGTGTATTTACAATGGCTTGATCAGCAAGCAGATGCCTTTAGCATGGCATTGGCAAGCTATACAGGCAGCCTTACTTCCCACGCACCGTCACACAAGCTATTGAACCTCAATGTTCACTTCACATCCACACCAAAAAGAAGTGATCAGCTGCTGCAGGCCCTTACCAGATTACGGATGGGTCTGGAAGATCACACAAATCAGTTATTTGATGGTGGGATAATCAACAGAAGCAATGGGATTCGGATATTGAAATTGTTTCTGGTTCTCCACAAATAGTGGAACCAGCTGCTGTTGTCCGAGTTTTTTGGAAATGGTCCACACCTTTCAATCCTATTACCAACTCAGCTTCTGTTGCAGGAATTGTTCAGCGAGCAGAAGCATCCATATTACGCAATATTTCTCACTCTTCATTGTTTATTTTGTTCCAGGAACTTTTTTTTTTTAGACTCCCACACTCATCCTTATTTTGTAATGCACATCCGCTCACACACATCTTTACCTGGTTTCACGGCAGAAGGGAATCTCAAGCTGATATGTCCGTGTTTTACCAGACCGAATAGCGCAAGCTAAACTTAGCCACTCCTTCTTTCATCAGAATGCTGGAGGTCTTAAACGACAGTCTGGGCTTACCTCCCAACAAGCATCAAACATTACAGCGGTATGTCCCGACTGCCAGAGGCATTCTTTCCCATCAATAGCAGGGGGGGTTAACCCCAGAGATCTGCAGAGCCTCCAGCTATGGCAAATGGATGTCACACATTACCCATGGTTTGGTAAGCTGAAATATACACATTCCTCGATTGATACTTTTTCCGGAGCTTTATTTTCCTCTTGTCATACAGGAGAAAAGGCACGAGATGTTCGCAAGCGTTTGCTGCGTGCTTTTGCTACATTAGGTATCCCTTCCCAATTAAAAACAGATCATGGTCCTGCATATACCTCCGCTGCGACAAAAGCCTTCCTGGATTCTTGGGGCATTATGCACATCACCGCGATCCCTCATTCCCCTCCAGGTCAATTGAGCGGTCACACCAATCTTTAAAGCGTCTATTAGCACAACAGAAAGGGGGAATGGGAGCTTCCCCTCCTGAGGAGCGACTACATAAAGCTCTTGATGTTTTCACTTTTTGAATTCTTCTCTGCTAGATACCAATCCCCCGATAGTCCGACATTTTAGTTCGAATATCACATTGGAAAGAAGAATCAAGGCTCCGGTGTTGATTCGCCACCCAGAAACAGGTATGATAATGGGGCCATATCCTCTTGTCACATGGGGGAGAGGTTATGCTTGTGTCTCCACAGGAAAAGGCCCCAGGTGGATTCCTGCGAAGAACGTGAAACCATACCGGGAGGAACAGACTTCGTTGACAACAGATGAAAACACAACCAAGGAAGGATGAGACCAGCTACTGTATGGACTTGACTTCTTGAAATGTCAGGACTCTCTACTGGTTTTATTACCCTCCCAAAAACGAATGTGTGGCTTACACTTGCTAATATTACTCATCAGGAAACACTTTGCTTAGCCACTGCAACTGCGCAAAATCCCTTCTCTACCCGCTTGGTGGGCTTTCCCATAGACGAGTGGCCAATCCCTGGTCCCTCACGAGCAATCTTTACTGGCACAAATTCAGTAGATAATTGGGATGGATGGGTTCCATATCTTCCGTCAGCCAAATTAGAGCCACAAGAAATAGATTTCTTAGGATCTATAAAAATGGACTTCTGCCTGAGATTCCATTCTACTGGAAAAAATAAAACCAAACTATGGGATGTCAGTCCCGTAGACGCAGCCATCAATAACCAAACTCTGTGGTGTAATTACACCTCACCCAGCCTTTCAAAATCAGTAAATGCTCCTTTACAGTTACCAGATGGAGTTTTCCGTAGTTGCGCTGACCGGGCATGGCCTGCCATTCCTTCTTACATTAGAGGTGGGCCATGTAGTCTCGGGCGTTTAACTATCCTTACCCGAAATGAGACAACTGTCTTGCAGTGGAGAAAGAAATATTCTCATCACCGTTTTAGGAGAATGACCCACACCTTCAGATCAGATTGTGATGATAACATAAAGTTTTGGAACAGGGAGACCATAGGAGTCGTTTCCTTTTTCACACCGCAGGTTGCTGTTGCTAAAGCTTTGGCAACACTGAACAAACTGGGTTCTTGCTTAGCAAAACAAGGAAATGCCACTAGTTTAGCTTTAACAGGTCTTTTACTTGATGCGGACAGTGTCAGACATGCTGCGCCACAAAATTGCGCTGCTACTGATTTCCTACTTCTGGCGCAAGGCCATGGCTGGGAGGATTTCAAAGGAATGTGCTGCATGAACCTGTCAGAACATTCCGTTTCAATTCAAGCAAGTATCAAGACCATACGGGATGGAGTGAAGAAACTGCAGGAACAGAGGGATTGGGACTGGTTGGACAAATTATTCTCGGGATGGGGGTCTCACCGGATGGCTCCACAGTATCTTAAAAATGATGTGCTACATTGCGATGATCGTTGTAACGCTTTTGCTGTTACTTCCTTGCATTTTACAATGTGCGCAAAAAGATGATTGACAATGCTACAAAGAAAATATTCATAACAGAAAGGGGGAGAAGTGGGTGATGGCAAAAGTGGGAGTCAGACGGAACTGTTAGCTAAGCAGGAATCAGGCCATAAACCTTGGACGTAGGCTGTGTAAAGATAAGCTGATAAGCTTGAGACAACCATGTCTAAGGAGTGAAAAGAAACAGAAGACAGTAATGGATAGCAATAAGAAACTGTTTGTTTAGATGACTAGGAGTGTTTTATATTCTTGACCTGTTAACACTGAGGAGTGTAAATTCCCTCAATTAGATCCTTGCAGCTTCCCCCAGTTAGATCCTAACACACACTGCTTCTCTGTCTATCTAAGCTTTGAGTTGTTGCTTAATAAATGGAACATTAGCTAGCATCAAGCTGGGTTCCCGACCCTTCATTGTAACAGTCTGTGGGTCTCTCTGGGTCCCGCTATGGGTCCCAATATGGTTTGCTGTGGGTCACTGTGGGTCCTGCTATGGGTCGCTGTGGGTCTCTATATGCCCCAGGAGATCCCTAAGGGGCTGCAGTTCCCCTCCACGCCACCAGGGGAGGGGGCGCTCTCACGTGATGTCTCTGTGCCTTCCTATTGCTCTCTGAGGTTTTCTATGGGTCGCTGTGGGTCCCGGCATGGGTTGCTTTGGGTCAAGCTGTGGGTCACTGTGGGTCGCTGTGGGTCTCGCTATGGGTCACTGTGGGTTGCTGTGGTTTGCTATGAGTCTCTATGGGTTGCTGTGGGTCGCTGTGGGTCACGCTATGGGTCCCAATAGGGTTCGCTGTGGGTCGGTGTGGGTCCTGCTATGGGTCTCTACGTGCCCCAGGAGATCCCTAAGGGGCTGCAGTTCCCCTTCACGCCACCAGAGGGAGCTCTCACATGATGTCGCTGTGTCTCTACGGCTTCCTATTGCTCTCTGTGTTTTCCTATTGGGCGCTATGTGTCGCTATGGGTCCCAATATGCTTCGCTGTGGGTTACTGTGGGTCACTGTGGATCGCTATGGGTTGCTATGGATCGCTTTGGTTTGCTGTGGGTCCTGCTATGGGTCTCTGTGGGTCTCTAAGGTTCCCAATGGATCCCTAAGGGGCTGCAGTTCCCCTCCACGCCACCAGGGGGCGCTCTCACGTAATGTCGCTGGGTCTCTAGGGCTCCTTATTGCTATCAGTGGTTTCCTATTGGGCGCTATGGGTCGCTGTGGGTCACTATGCGTCGCTATCGATCTCTGTGGGCTGCTACGTTTTGCTGCGGGTCTCTATGGGACGCTATGGGTCACTGTGGGTCTTGCTATGTGTATCCATGGGTCGCTATGGGTCGATGTGGATCGCTATAAGTCTCTACATGTTGCTAAGGGTTGCAATGGGTCGCTGTGGGTCATGCTGTGGGTGTCTGTGGGTCCAGCTATGGGTCATTGTGGGTCGCAGTGAGTCGCTACGGGTCTCTTCGGGACGCTATGGGTCACTCTAGGTCCTGCTATGGGTCGCTGTGGGTCGCTTTGGGTCTCTATGGGTCTCAGTGGGTCTCTGTGGGTCACTGTGGGTTGCTATGGGTCGGTGTGGGTCGCTGTGTGTCGCGGTGGGTCGCTATCGGTCACTATTGGTTGTAATCGGTCTCTGTGGGTTGCTGTGAGTCGCTGTGGGCCCCCCTATAGGTTGCTGTGGGTCGGCTGGGTCGCTATGGGTTGCTGTGGATGGCTGTGTGTCGCTGTGCCTCTATGAGTCGCTATGGGTTGCAGTGCGTCGCAATGGGTCAATGTGGTCTGTTACGGGTCGCTGTGGGTTACGCTGTGGGTCCCAATATGGTTCGCTGTGGGTCAGTGTGGGTCCTGCTATGAGGCGCTGTTGGTCTCTATGTGCCCCAGGAGATTCCTAAGGAGCTGCAGTTCCCCCTCCACGACACCAGGCGGCGCTCTCACGTGATGTCGCTGTGTCTCTGTGGCTCCCTCTTGCTCCCTGTGGTTTTCCATGGGTCGCTGTGGATCGCTATGGGTCCCAATGGATCGCTGTGGTTCCTGGCATGGGTCGCTATGGGTCAAGCTGTGGGTCACTTTGGGTTGCTGTGGGTGTCTGTGGGTCCAGCTATAGGTCACTGTGGGTCTCAGTGAGTCGCTGTGGGTCTCTATAAGTCGCTGTGGGTAACTATGAGTCTCTATGTGTTTCTATGGGTCGCTGTGGGTCTCTATGGGTCGCTGTGGGTCCCGCTGTGGGTCACTGTGGGTCGCTGTGTGAGCTATCGGTCTCTGTGGGTTGCTGTGGTTCCCCCTATAGGTTGCTGTGGGTCGGTTGGGTCGCTGTGGGTCCCGCTATGGGTCGCTGTGAGTCTCTATGGGTCGCTGTGGGTCTCTATGGGTCAGTGTGGGTCACTGTGGGTCAGTGTGGGTCGCTGTGGGTCCCGCAGAAGGCGGTGTGCCCAGAGCGAAGCCACGCCCAGCTATGGGGCGGATGTGGGGCAGCTACGGGGCAGCCATGGGTCACCATGGATCTCCATGGGGTCCCTACGGATCTCAATGGGGTCTCCACTGATCTCAGTGGATCTCAATGGGGTGGCTATGGGGCAGCTGTGGGGCAGCAATGGGGCACTGACCTATTCCCCTCAGAATGCCGCCACTGCATCTCCTCCACCTCCTGCGGGAGCACCTCTGTGGGGCAGAACTCTGCCCCACACCTTCACCCCAAACATCCACACCACAGCTCAGCCCCACAGCGCTGCCCCACATCCCACACATTTGCCCCACATCTCTGCCCCTCATCCCCTGGCCACACAGCTCAGCCCCACATCCCACAGCTCAGCCCCTCATCCCACACCTGGCCCCATAGCTCAGCCCTGTGGCTCTGCCCCACACATCTGCCCCAAACCCCACACCTGGACCCACAGCTCAGCCCCACATCCCTCAGCTCTGCACCACAGCTCAGCCCCTCACCCCACACCTGGCCCCAGAGCTCAGCCCTGTGGCTCTGCCCCACACATCTGCCCCAAACCCCACACCTGGACCCACAGATCTGCCCCACATCCCACAGCTCTGCCCCACGGCTCAACCCCACAACTCAGCCCCATAGTGCTGCCCCATATCCCACACCTCAGCCCCACGGCTCAACCCCAATCTGCACATACCTGCCCCACATCCCACAGCTCTGCCCCACATACCTACCTGCCCCACAGATCAGCCCCACATTCCACAGCTCTGCCCCATGGATCAGCCTCACATCCCGCAGCTCAGCCCCGCATCTGAGCCCCACATCTGCTCATACCTGCACCACACCTCCGCCCCCCAACCGCCACAGCTCTGCCCCACAGATCCACCCCACAGCTCAGCCCCGCATCCAACAGCCCTGCCCCAATCAGTGCACCTGGACCCACAACTCTGCCCCACAGCTCTGCCCCAAGCCTGGACCCCACACCCACGACCCCAGCCCCAAATCCCTGCCCCATAACCCCATAACCTGACCCCGGCCCCATAACCGCCCCTCCCGCCCTGCCACTGACCACGTGCTCTGCTTCCAGCTCCGCTTCCACCATGCGGCCGCTTCCGGCCCCACGGCACAGCTCGGCCAATCACAGCACAGATCGGCAGCGGAAAGGGCGGGGTGTGGGGTAGCGAGGCGGAACAGTGCCACTGGAACGAGGCACGATGACCGGAAATGACTGAAACTTCTGGGAGCGCGGATTTCCGGCAGCGAGCGGGACATTGTGGGTAAGGAGGCGGAAGCACGCCTGGAAGTGGGAAACCGGAAGCCAGTGGGAAGCGAGTGGGCATGGCCAACGTTAAGCCTCGCATTCGAGCCACGCCCCAACGTGCAATG